>OW386293.2:60593262-60856637 GCA_936432065.2 Rutpela maculata
AAGCAGTATTTATGGTGGTGAATGAAGTCTTTATTATGTGAAATTGAATTTCTTGCCTTATTTAAAATATACGAAAATCTTTCAGGTTCTCTTTTTTTTTCTATTTTTTACGTGTTCCCAAACCTGAATTTTTCGAGTTACTAGTATTTTTATTTATTTGTAATTATTAAGAAAAACTTATTTAATTTAATTAAACTGTCACCAGTGTCACCTGAGAATAAGTACGAGTAGTTGTTGAACAACTTAATTATTACATTAATTCAGTGGCGGTTCGTTAAAAAAAAAATGTTTTCTCCAGATCTCGAAATTGAAGAGCAGAGGGAGAAATCCGAAAAAAAATTTTCCTCATCTCAAACTTGATGAGCGGTGATGGGGAAGTCAGGAGTCAACTATTTTAAGAATTTAAGTTTTAAGTTGAAGTACTTATACAAACCTGGGAAAAGTGTTGGAGAAAAAACGGTAAAGGTTTAATATCGTCATCTACAACATAAATAGAATATTTAATGGTCTAAAACTGAAATTGAAAAAAAAACCAATAAGCAATTATTACCTTAAAAAAAACAACTAAAATTTTTTTCGCAATAAAAAAAAAACGGAATAAGCAGGGGCCGAACCGCCGAACTCATGCTTGGAAGACGACGCAATCAATAGTATTTATTCAGTATTAATAGTACAATATGTGCCTCCTCGGAGCCCAACCCGGAGCCAGCCACACGACCAGGACAGGTGACGTCGAGGTGGGTGTGGGGCTGGGCGGGGTGGGCCCGACTCAGCTTAGAGATAGTTCGAGTGGGGGGCTAGAAGCTCCTGTCCACCGCAGGTGGACTTAAAAACTAGGTTAAAATATTTTATTGTCCACATGGACCTACAAGTAAATTAAAAATAAACACAACTCTAAAAACATTGGCGAACGCGCACTACACAATTTTGGTTATTGACACGGGAAAACTGAACGAAAAAACCCGTTCGAACAAATGACGGCCTTGCGGTCTGATCGCCGACAAGGAAGGTAAGATGGAAAGATAAAAGCTGTGATTTAAAAAATTAGGATTTGGATAAGTTTCGGCCTGAAGGGGATTTAGGGACAAAAAATTACAAAAAACAACAAAAAGGATAAAAACAAAACTGAAAAAACATGAAAGGGAGAGAGAAAGGGGTTGAAAGATAAAGATAGGGGAAAGGTAGGTTATCGTAGGAGAGAGTGTGGCTAAGGGAGTTGCTGGAAGATAGGCAACGCCTGGTATGGTAGGGGGTGTTTTATGTTGAAAAGTATGGCATTATGCTGTCTGATTCGAGTGATGTTGCGGGTAAGCGGGCTACCGTCCAGTTTGAACTGATAGAATTTTTGAGACGTTTCTTGGACGTAGTCCGCTAGTGGGGTTATGTCGTGGCAACGTGCATAGAGATCTCTGAGGGAGGTGTACCTATCAGAGGCTGAAATGAGGCGCATAAATTTGTGTTCTAATACTTTTAATTTTCGCATTGTCGTGGCCGGGATGCTGCACCACACCGGCGCTGCGTATGTGATACCCGGCCTGATTACCATCGTATACAACAACTTTTTATTGGTCCTGTTGAGTCCGCTACCCCGCGCCAGGAGCGGATACAGACTCCTGGACATGAAGTAGACCTTGCGAATCGTCTCGTTAATGTGAATGTTGAATGTCAGTCGTTTGTCTAGGTTCACCCATAGATATTTCACGCACCACTTAATTGGAATTTCTCTACCCCCGATCGAAAGTGGCGTTAAAATACGGTTTTCAGTGAAGCGGCGCGTGAATAGGATCGATTCTGACTTCTCGGCGTTTATCTGAATCTTCCACTTGTCGTAGTACGCCGTGGCACGAGCCACGTGTGCCTTCAGCAGCATATTGGCTGCCTGCGCATTGTGCGAGTGCACATACATGGCCGTGTCGTCGGCGTACTTGGCAAGATTTGAATTCGGGAACTCCGGGAAGTCGGAGACGTATAGGTTGTATAGTTTTGGAGACAGACACGACCCCTGGGGGACGCCCGCGCGAATGTCCCGCCGAGTTGATAGTTTGTTATTCACCCTGACCTGCAGTGATCTGCCTGACAGAAAGGAGTGAATAAGTTTCGTAATGTGCGTTGGGAAGTCCAATGAATTTAGCTTGTAGAGTAAGCCCGGGATCCACACGGTATCAAAGGCTTTCTCAATATCGAGGAGCACCATATGGCGGTGCTCTTCCCGAGGTTGCATTGCACCTTGACGTCATTCACGATCCTGACGACCTGCTGCACAGTGCTCCTGCCCCGCCTGAAGCCGAACTGGCACTCGTCGTCGATGTGGAGTTCATCTTGGACAGCGTCTAGTCTGACCAGGATGACCTTCTCCACCAACTTGGAGATCGCCGACAGTAACGAGATAGGTCGATAACTGCCGAAGAGCTTCGCGTTCTTGTTCGCCTTCAGGATTGGCACGACCACGGCGCATTTCCATTGACTGTGCCAATGTTGCAGTCGCAGGATCGCGTTGACAATGTACGTCAACTGTACAATGCTTTTTCTCGGGAGATATTTGAGTAGCCTATACTGGACGCACTCGGCCACCAACCTTTCTGAGGATTCTTACCTAAAGACTTTATAGTTGGAACACGCAATAACGGATAGATTTCGCTTTTTAATGCATTTTAATCTAATTTTATTATTAAAAGAATAGATAGAAATATAATTTAAACAAATAAACTGCCGAATCTTTGCAAACTCTTTCGAATATAAATTATTTTGGATAATGTTAAAAAACATTATATCCTCGAATAAAAACGCCAATACTTATCCCTCGCGGTTTATTTTTTTTTTAAACTTTACACTCTGCTTACGATAACAAAATGCCATTAGCGAGTTTTGAAGTTCGTAATCCGATAAAATATAAATAAATTTAACACCGAAAAAAGACGACAATATGACGTGATGTGTAGCACGTCATTTTAATGTCATTTATAAGACGTTATTCTGTCATCGATTTTTAGTGCCCTGACGTGTTTTTGACCAGAATCACCAGATTTTGACGTCATTATAACGTACCCTTGCTACCTGGGATGTTTTTCAGTAAACTATAACAAAAATGAGTTTTTCATCTGTACTTACTTTTAAACAAATGTAGGTTCCCAGCAAACACAAAAATTGCGGCCCTTAAATGGGCCATTGTAGCAATCAATGGCTTATGGCATAGGCTAACCTTTTGTGGTCCATAATAAATTATATGCAGGCGTACCATAGCTTCATGTTGTTATGAATTGCCACATAATAACCAGAAATGGTCAATTATTGTGCAACCATAAAAATGCTGCTTCGGTTTATACATTGATGGTACTTTTATGGTAATATGCAGGCTAATATTTTTATGATTACGCGCATGCGCATTGTGAAAAATCTCTCAAGGCTTCACCGAGCATAGCATCCGTCATTTGTATTTTCGTTCTATATGCTTGGCCTGTGGGTTCAGTGTTGCCAATTGCCGGAGAATTCTCCGCTTTTCGGAGAATTTGACTGCCTGCGGAGAATCTGGCGGAGAATGCCTTTTTGACGGAGAATTGGCGGAGAATATAGGGTGACAGAATTTATAATTATTTCTTTATTAGAAGAAATAACAAAATAATGTACCTCTCTGTTTTCTTCCAGTTTAGGAGTTTATGAAAATGATAACAGATGGCGATATGTGCGCATTCAGTTTCATTAAGGGTCAACAGAGGCCGGTTGTCGACCAATGATCTCAAGTAGTGTAGTGTAGCATGAATACTATAGATAAGGATAACGCACGCCGTGCTTTCAACATGTGCGTGAAACTGGAAGAAAGAAGAGCACGTTATAGATGGTTATAGATAGCGCAGTGCTCACGAGCACACTGGAACGCGAGCTGCTCATTGGCTAATAACATTTAGGACAGTGGAACGCGAGCTGCTCATTGGCTAGCTATAATGACATTTTTTCTAGTGTTACTAGCGCCATCTGGATTCTTCACGTTTTCATCGGAATTCCCGTAAACGTCCGTAATCCTTGTCTTTATTATTCATGGCCGATAGGCTCACTTATCTCTCTTATCTATGGATAGGCTGGAGCTGGAAGACAAGATTGGTAGACTATGAGGTTCCTTAATATACAGCTTTTAGGCGAAGAAGTCAGTGCGGGGATGAAAGGTCAGACTATCTTTGTTCTTCGAACGCGCAGTAGCGGCGTAGTTATCTCACTCTAGAAGAACCGTCCGTACTGACCCGAAATATGGCGTGACGTTACTATGATTTGTAGTGTTACATTCTACAACTTATCATCATTACCAGCATGCAGAACAGTGACTCAAAATGCGAGGATAATTACCACCGACCTCAAAAGCGGGTTATTGCGAGTCCGTTCCAGTTACGAGTTCTTTGCTTAATTAACATTACACAAATTCTTACAATATTTTGAATAAGGCTCTGCATCTGGTGTGATCTCACACCAGCTGTTCATTGGCTAATGCCATTTTTTGGTGGGGATTGTGAGTTATTAGGCCACCTTAAAGTCTACCAACCTTGGCTGGAAGAAGCTTTAGAGAGAGAAAGTCATATTTGAAGGTTACCTGTCTCAGTTTCCTGAATATTAGTTTACAAGTGAGAGGGAACCAAAGTGCCTCCAAATTTAGTTTCTTTGAAAGGGAACAATTGTTCATAAGGCGTGTTTTATTGCTAGTTCGAATATACTACTACGAGTAGCAAATTTTAGGTGTCAAAAGAACGGTTTATCAATGTTGCCACAAGTGCTTCAGTGATTTAGCAAAATGTACCAAGTTACTGTAAATACCCACGAATAAGAATAATCCTATGCCTAAGAAAAAACTAAACGCACAGTACAGGGTACAAGCTCTAACTTCTCTTTGGCTCTTATATTATGAATCGACATAATAATTAAGCTACTGCTTGTAGAGCTGCTGCTGCTGCTGGTATTGCTAATTTATCTAACCTATCTTATTATATAAATATATCTTGTCATCCAATTCGTGAATTTCCAAATTCAAATGATTATCTATTTTTTTTTAGAATCTTTACTACACTCATTTTGTATATATTTTAATAACTTCAATAAGAGTATAGTTTCAGTTTCTTATTATTTATTTTGTATTTTAGTTACTTTTGGTTTTATGACCAGTGATATATATATATATATATATATATATATATATATATATATATATATATATATATATATATATATATATATATATATATATATATATATATATATATATATATATATATATATATATATATATATTCACTAATCTCAAGCGTGCTCCAAACCTGGTTGTGATTCATCACAACCAGGTTTTATTAATTCATTACTAATGAATTAAAATATCAATTTGTGCAAATTAGTAATGGACTAATGGATTACATATTGAGAAGCAAATAAAGATCTATATATTTTTTGTTGTATAGAAAATTTTGATATTTTATTTTTGGCGGAGAATTTCTTCGATTTGCGGAGAATTTTAAGGCAGTAGGCGGAGAATTTTAGAAAGCTCTGTTGGCAACACTGTGTGGGTTATTAAAATTTGTGTAATCTGACTTAATCTGACCGTTATTTCTGTAAAATTTGTAGTTTATTTTTTATACTAAGTAATTTGTAATTTGTCATTAATAACTTAATTTTAACGTTTTTTGTAAATTATTAATGATATATTATTTGAGACTACTCGTAAACATTTATTAAACATTCAAATACTTTCTACCTTTTGAAATAAATAGCTACATATTCACATAATATAATAAAGACCTCATACACATCACCATAAATACTGCTTTTAGCATCCGTAATAACGGTTATTGAGATAGCTCAGTTGGTAGAAGAGTCAGTACTGTAATACCGACAACGGAAACATGCAGGTTCGAACCCCACCGACCGCAATTGGTACAGGTAAGTAAAAATGAATTTAATAACTTAATAAACATTATAATTTGCAGGCAACCCTTGTGAGAATAAATTAGAGCTATGGTAAACAATATTAAATACGTAAATAAAATATACGGATGATAACAAACAAATTCATATTACAATATTTATGAATTAATAATTACTTCATTTTTATCAAGTAAAATACTTACATATCAAAGCTGTAGTTTTTCGTAAAAAGCGCCCTGAATTATGTATCTATATAAAAAAGTAGAATCTCCATACATCGTACTTTATGGATGTATAAATATTATTGTACACTGTTGGCAAATTGAAGGATGGCCAGCTGCTGGCCGGTGGGATATTTCGCCAATGGTCCGCTTGTGGCTCCCCATAAAAGTGCCAATTATGATAATGCTGGCGATGGTGCGTATGACCAATTATGTGCCAATTATGAGTGTTTGCTGGGTTGGTTCAGGTTCGTCTTAGGATAACAAATTTAAAATTAAAGAGCAATAAAAACCCCAAAAAAAATAATCTTTGACAAACTATTCAAAGTGGTGCCGCAAAAAAATTTTCACCTGCGGCGCCATTTTGTTTACCAGCCAAAAATTTTCGACTCCGACGAATTTGCCTGCGACACTAGCTTTCGCCTTCGGTGCCATTTCATTTAGTCACTAAGGGGGCGCCAAAAAATTTGGTGCCTAGGGGCGCACAAGTTCATAAACCGGCACTGGAGTTCTCCACTTTGGCGCTGGCATCTTAAATTCAGACGCCTATAGGAATGTATTATTTACCTATATAATCTAACCATTTTTGAACATTATGGTAGGTATATAAAACAAATACATGCTACATCAAAAAGAGATAAAAAGTATATAATGCAAGATATGGTTGTCTGATTTGTCAACATATATTAGCTTAGGAAAGATTCTCGAATTGAATGACAGTTTAAACTAAGATAATTAATATCAACAAAGTTTCAATTCCATCTTAATCTCTGCATATCCCAGTAGGTAAACCAGGCATTAGGCGTTGTCCTCGACGTTGTCATCTATATGTTCTTTAGATAGCAGCTATACAATATTTTTTCTTCTCCAATGATGTATATCCACCTACCTACCTTGCCTTGCATTCCTAGTAAAGCTCAAATTTCATTTAATTTATTGATTTAGGAGAGATTAATACTACCCAGCAAACATAAATATATAGCATATACGTAAATGCTACGTAAACTAAGTTTCGCAGAAGTAACGTGCTATGTAAAATGTGACGCATAATCATATGTGCATACTCTGCGAAATGTCAGCAACATGTGCATATGATTTTTACATAGTGAAGAGGTAACACTGTGACCTCACGGTATAGAACAAATGACGTAGCGTATATGTATATTCAACCACTTGCTATGTAAAGCATAGGTAACTAATTTTATCTCTTTATAATGTAGCATATACACTGAAAAAAAAAATGGTTTGATTCAAGAATATATTGGTTTATATATATACGCAAATAAATATATTCTTCATATAAAACAAGTACATTTATTTCAAGAATAATTAATTTACTACCAGCTTTTGATTACTTGCCACAAATGTATTTGTTTTATATGAAGAATACATTTATTTGCGTATATATAAACCAATATATGCTTGAATCAAACCATTTTCAGTGTATGTATGTATATTCAACCACTTGATAGTGACCTATATGTTCTTTAGAAAGCAGCTATAGGTACGATATTTTTTCTTCTCCACTGATGTATACCCACCTACCTATCTTGCCTTGCATTCCTAGTAAAGCTCAAATTTTATTTAATTTATTTTATTAACTGTTGATTTAGGAGTGATTAATACTAGTGTCTTTTGTGTAACTATTCTATATTCAAGTTAACTAAGTATCTACAATAAGTGTTAAGCATTTCTCGGGTCGTTTCTGATTGTACTCGTTCTTTGGTCAGCCTTCATCACTCTGACATTTGCTATCTGAACATCAGTTACACAACCTGTGAAAATAATTGAAATATTAGTCTATTTCATATACGGGGTGGTGCACCATTTAAAACTCCCCAGGCTTGTAATTTTCTTATTTTTTTAAGGCACATCAAATTGTAGATATTTTTAAAGCATTTAAAAAAAAATTTTTTTTTAAATTGTTAAGAAAGAAATCTTAATTTCCTTTAATATTTTTTTACATCACCCTGTGCATGTAACGTCTCGTTACATAGATGGTTAGTGGAATAACTCACGATTTTACTTGGTATCTCGTTTATTAATATCACAGCCCTTATATATCACATTATACATGTTTGGTACATTACATCTAACATCGACGACAGCCCAGGCCAAACAGAGAGAGACTTTGTGTCCTTCCTAACCAAGTTGATATTCAGCGCATGTGCACTGTCAGGCGGCACGCCACACTCCTACTCTGAGCTTTTTGGCTCCTTGCTATATAAATTAATTTTATATTTAACTTAATCCATCCTATTTTTGTAAATACCGTTCTACACAATATTTATTATTTGTATAACACTGAATTCATTTTTATTTAATCTCCTATTCTATTTATTCAATACCTCCTATGTGGCTGCCTTAACTACTTTACTTTTACTATTTTTTTGTTGTAATTGAAAAATTCAATCTATTTCCCTAACCTGTGTTAAGAATGTTACAATACAAAAGAGCTATCCAAATTTTTTTTATGTTTATGTGCTCTGAGCTGCCTGTCTTTTTATTGTTACATTTATATTTCTTATACGGACTCTTTCATTCCGATTCGTCCAAAACATACTCATTGTACCTCGCTGGTGGTTTACACTTCCGCTTAGGCCTTGAACTGCTGCTGGCTGCATGTGAAGCTACGGTGATTTTGCTGTTCTGCTTGTCTCGACTGCTGCTGTCGTCTTCCTGGCTTATCGTCGTTTTCTTGGATCTGTTAAGAGAATTTACATTAGTAGATATACTATCACGACCCGAGGGTCTTTCGTTATCATTATTAGAGTTTTTTACACTTAAATTGTCATTGCTTGCGCTGCAAAAAGTTTTATGTGAACTGCAATAGTTCTCGTCACTCAAATCGCTAACTTCGTCTACCATTCTACTACTAGTATTACTTACATGGGTATCTGCGCTATTTTCATGTGTGCGTGCAATCGGTCTTACCATCGAGCTTTCATACGAAATTCGAGTTGGTTGGTTTTCTCGCTCAATCCCCCCACTGCCAATTTTTTTAGCCGACCTGCCTCCTTTAACCTTCTTATGCCCCTCTATTTATTATCTGGTTCTGATGACGCTTCCACGATTTGCCATTTTCTAACAATCGGCAGAGATATATCGATCTACCTATTTTCTCCTCGACCTCTGCTGGTGTCCATCCTGTCTTGTTGCCTCGATAATCTCGTACCATCACTGGCTGACCTACTTGGAAATTTTTGGTATTGCTTTTGCTGCTCCGATAATACTTAGCTTGTTTCAATTGACTTCTTTTTATGCGCTTCGATGTTTCATTCTGCTGCTTTTCTTGGGGTTTTCTTAGTCAAATCTGCTACGTAATTTTCTTCCCATCAATATTTCTGCTGGTGCCGACTTTGTCGTCTCGTGCTCTGCATTTCTATACGCAATTAAAAATCTGCAAATGAGAGTATGTAAAGAAACATGTTTATTATCTATGTCACAAATTGCTGCTTTAAGCTTTGCCTTAAACGTTTTAACTAGATTCTCTGCTTGTCCGTTACTTGACGGTGACGCTACTGGCGTCGTGATATGTTTGATGCCGTTTCTCTGAAAAAATATTTTCATCTGTTTGGATACAAACTGGGTGCCATTGTCCGTTACAAATGTGCTCGGTATCCCATATCTTGCAAAACACTCTCGTAATTTCCTTTCTAGTTCCTCGGCTGACAATGAATTCACTATATATGCTTCTGGATATTTGCTATACGCATCTATTATTATTAAAATCATTTTTCCTTTGACTGGACCTAAGTAATCAGCATGAACTCTATTCCACGCCTCCGTCTCAGCCTGCCACGACGTTAACGGTGCTCTAGGTGGACTTTGTCTTTGACACAAGCATGCTTCACAGCTATTTATCATATTATCTATATCTTTGTCGATGTTTGGCCAAAACATATAACTTCGTGCTAAAGATTTTGTCTTACCAATACCTAGATGAGCGGTATGAAGCTCTTGAAGTAGCTTTGTTCTAAACTTTTTAGGTATTACAACTCGATGACCCCACATCAGTAGTCCATCGTTTGCCGACAATTCCTCAAGTTTTGCGTAATATGATTTAATTTCATCATCCAACTTCCTTGGCCAATTATTGTTGCTGACGTATTTTAATACTCTTTTTAATAAACGATCTTTGGTTGTTTCGTTGGCTATTTCTTCTCCGTCTATGGGCCATTCTGTTGCATTTCTGACGAAGTTCAGGTACTCGCCTTTACTGTCGTATTCTGGGTCTGAAAAAAATACTTTTAGGGGTGCTCTAGATAAATAATCGCTCATATTATTATTTTTGCCTTTTATATAATGGATCTCGTAGTCAAAACCTGATAAATATACTACCCAGCGCTGTATTCTACTGGCATGCATGACTGGTAATTGTTTATGCTGTCCAAAAATAGTTGTTAGGGGTTTGTGATCAGTTTTCAATATAAAACGTCTACCTGCTAGATATTTTTCAAATTTTCTTACCCCATATATCAATGCTGCACTTTCCTTTTGTAATACTGACCAATTTTCTTCATTTTTCATTAAAGTTCTAGACACACAAGCGATAGGTCTTTCCTCCCCATTAGGATATCTATGGCTCAACGTGGCTGCCATTCCTTGGTTCAATGCATCGCTGGTTAGTACTAAAGGTAACTTTGGATCAAAATGTGCTAGAATGATATCTTCTGCGATTTTATTTTTGATCGTTATAAAAGCTTCCTCACATTTACTTGTCCAGTTAAATTTTCCATCTTTTTTTAACAAATTATAGATCGGTTTCAATAAAGATGATATGTTGCTAACGAATTTACTGTAATAATTCACTAATCCAATAAAAGATCTCACCTCCTGCACATTTTCTGGCCTTTTTGCACCTACAATTGCTTTTACTTTTTTTTCAGATTTTTAAATTCCTTGTTTTGTTATCACATGTCCTAGATATTCTATCTTTTCTTGGAAGAAATTACATTTCTCTCGCTTTATTGTTAACCCAGCTTCTTCAATTTTCTTGAAAACCTTGTCCAACGTCTCTACATGTTCATTTTCGTCTCTGCCAGTCACTATTATATCGTCTAGGAAATTTGAAACCTTTTCCATTCCTATAAAAAGTTGTTCTATATTACGTTGACATATAGCACTACCAGGACTCACTCCAAATGGTAATCTATTTACTTGAAAAACTCCTTTATGAGTTGACCAAGATACAAGTTTTTTTGAAGCTCAAATTGCGCGTATGCTTGCGATAAATCTATCTTTGAAAATTTCTCACCTGTATGTAATTTGGTAAAAATATCCTCCGCTGTTGGCAACGGATATCTTACTTCCTCCAGATGTTTATTTAGCGTGCTCTTATAGTCCCCGCACAGGCGTAACGACTTTCCATCATTCTTGGGCACTACAACGAGAGGTGTACCCCATTCGCTGTTTGGGATAGGAGTTATGATGCCATCTCTCTCCAATCGGTCCAATTCTTCTTCCAGTTTCTCTTTGTACGCATAAGGTACATTTCTAGGCTTAAGGAAAACAGGTTTGGCAGTGGGTTTGAGCTGCAAAGAAACATTGCTGTATTTAAATAAACCTAACTCATTTCTAAATATGTTCTTATATTTTTCTAATAATTTTTCTACTTTGGCATTGCTAGATGCTACTGCATTTACTATGTTTAATTTTATATTAAATTTCGACAAGAAATCACGTCCCATTATCATAGGGCCTCCCTCGCTGACTACGAACATTTTAATTACTTGTTTTTTATTATTAAACTCTATACTTGTTGCAAAACTTCCCAAGGTGTCAAATTTTGTCCCATTATAACCTCGTAGAATGGTCTCATCAGTTTTTAAAGGATGTTTATCTCTGAAATATTGATCGTACATCAATTTGCTACAAGCACTTACACTAGCTCCACTATCTAACTGTACATTAAAAGATTTTTTGTTAATTAAAATGCTTATTTTAAATGGATTGTCTATGTTTACATTATGATTTACGGTGAAAAGTGTCTCGTTATCGCCATAACCTTCCATTTCAACTTCCTTAGTTTCTACAAAATTTGTAAAATGACCACTATTTCTACAAGCTCTGGCTAAATGACCTTTGTTTTTGCATCTATTACATATATAATTTGCGTACTTACATAATCCTTGATGTATTTTTGCACAATGCACACAACTTTTATTATACCCTTTGACGTAAGTATGATTGCCATTTTGATTTCTGTCATTTTCCCCATCCGACCATTGACGGTTGCGGTGTTGCGTCTGCGTTGCTTTCCTTGGTCATGGTGGTCGCTGATTGGTCCGTTGACGCCTCGGTACATTCCTTTCTGCTTGCTGCTTATTGCGCTGATACGGTGGCGGAAATCTTGAAATATGGCTGACTTCCTCTTCTTTGAGACCAGATTCCTTTTTCATCGCCAATTCCACCATTTCTTTCAGGGTTTTATCCGTATCTTCTTCACATAATCTATCCAACACCTTTCCTTTTCGCAATCCAGCTACTAACTTATCCTTTAATATGTTCTCTAATGACGTACCAAACTCACAATTGACCGCTAATTTCTTTATTCGGGCATACCATTCACTAACCGTTTCACTTTGTCCCTGTCTTGCTTCGTAATATTTTATACGTTCTCGCCATTTTGATACTCGCGGGCTAAACTGTTTTTTTAACAATTCACTTAGTTCGTCGTATGTTTTGTCCTTGGGTAGACTTGGATGGCACAAATCTCGCAGTAACTTATAAGTTGAGTCTCCAATTAAACTGATTAGTGTCACGACTTTCACTTTTGCTTCAGTTATATTATTTGCACAAAAATACTGCTCCAGTCTTTCCGAATACACAATCCAATCGTCCGAAATGCCATTATATTCGCCCACATGTCTAATTATGCCGGCCGCCATTTCTAATAACGAACCCGGTAACACGTGCTTTACTTGATGTCTTCGTTTTTCTTTTTACCCTCGTCGCCAATTATGTAACGTCTCGTTACATAGATGGTTAGTGGAATAACTCACGATTTTACTTGGTATCTCGTTTATTAATATCACAGCCCTTATATATCACATTATATATGTTTGGTACATTACATCTAACATCGACGACAGCCCAGGCCAAACAGAGAGAGACTTTGTGTCCTTCCTAACCAAGTTGATATTCAGCGCATGTGCACTGTCAGGCGGCACGCCACAGTGCATGAACTACATTAATGTTTTCTTATAAAGGTTTTAATTAGCTTCAATTTATATTATTACGTCATATTCGAAATTCTTTTTGGTTTTAGAGAAAGGAATTGAAAACACTCCAAACTGATTTTTTTTTTTAATTACTTTGAAAGGAATGTAAATAATTTTATGCTTTATCTGTAAAAGACATATCACAAACAATATTCAGCGTAATAAAACAGTAACAAAAACTTATATTAAAATGTATTAAGTAGGAAATTGCAAATTTTTTATTTCTTAAGTTTTTTTATTTTAATAACATAAATTGTGAGGTAAAAAAATATTCAAAGAAAGTAAGTTTCCTTTCTTAACCATTCAAAAAAAAATTAATCAGTCTGTATGGATATTTAAAGGCTTTAAAAATGTCTACAAGTTGATGTGCCCAACATGGTCATCGCTTCGAAAATAAAAAAGTTACAAGTCTGGGGAGTTTTAAGTGGCGCACCCTGTATAGTGTAGTAAATCTGGTTATATAGCTTGTATCCCTTTACTAAATTGTGAAGAAAACTAGATGCAAACTATTTTGATCAATTTGTTAAGTTATTAAACAATTTATGATAGCTTAAATAATAATGTATATATTTTAACAAAACTTTACGAAAACACGCTTCCAATGGAATGGAAAATTTGAGGTCGATCCGATGAGTTTCAGAAGTATACTGCTTTAAACATGAAACGATGTGCTCAAAGTGCTGTCATTCAATCCGAAAGTCTGCCTCAAAGTTGAGTTTACACTGTTAAAACCCAGCTATTTAAAATCAGATTTGTCTAATCTGTCAGAGATGGTGATTTTGGGACTATTGGAGTATTTCAACATAAGAGTATGCAGCATATAACTGCCAAAAAAAGGGGGAATGAAAATGCAACTAGGAGTGAATGACTTCACGCAGCTTCTATATTCTTGATTAATTTTAAAGCCTCTTAGATCTTAGAATATCTTGGTTTTTTGAATTTCGCTCTAAAATTAAGAGATTTTTTTACAAAATGTAATAAAAAAATATGCTAAATAAGCCTATTAAATCATCACACCAAATTTCAAGTGGAAATGTTTATAACAACGCCAAAAAAACAATAACTAAGTCGAAAATTGAACCGTTGACTGTTTAAGTGCATCAAGTCATAGAACAATTTGTTTTAGAATGTAGATTTTTCTCCTACTCTTCAGTGGTGTTAACAAAATTTTTTTAAACTATTTAAAATCATTTTAAATTTTTTATAAAGAACGTTTTTTCTCAGAATTAAACAATTAAAAATTATAAGAATGCTTCAAAAGATCACAAAAAAGAAACAATTTTAAAAAACGGGGTTTTCTACGCCAATTGGCAGCTGTGAAGCATGAAAAGAATGCATTTGTTAAATAATTGCCAAAAAATTGTTTTAAATAATTTTAAAATACCTACTTATTTATGCAACAAGTGTGTAAAGCAGTACTTTTTTCATGCATAAGTTGTAGACGAGTGCATCAATCTTGTGAGAATCCCATGATAAAAGTAGTTTCTTTAACAGTAATATAAACAAATTGTTAATTAACGCCACTGAAAAGTAAACAATCAACGATTCAATTTTCGAACTTGTTACTGTTTCTTAAGCGTTTTTTGTATAAATATTAAATTATATTATAGTATTACATTCACCGAGAGCCATTTGATATAAGAAAACGTGCGGGAACCTTTACCAAGATGATTTAATTCTACCAGAAGCATATTTTTAATAATGACAAATCTTAATTGTCTTAATTTATTGCAACAAAATTAACCATGAAGTTTCAGACAATTTTAGTTTTCTTCGTAGTTTTATAATGATCAAATTAATTTTTTTTAATGGCGATACAAGCAATATCATTAATCACAAGACAACAAGAAAAGGGGCTGCGCTTTTGATCAGAACCATCTAATCCTGTTTTTTAACATGTTGAAACCGATTCTGATATTAAAAAAAAAAATTATCAGTTTTTGGTTACCACCTCTTTTATCCCCTAAAAAGGGGCAATGGTTTTGCCCTAAGGTTATGATCTAATTTTTCTGAATTATTTTGACGTGCTTAAGCCAATTTTGGACAAAAGAAAAATTGCAGGATAATATTAGCCTACTTTATTACACATACAAAACCTTGAAATATATGTACAATACAATAACGAACACAAAGTAGGTGCTATAAGATGTCGGTAAACAATAACCATACCTATGCATAGTACTTACTTCGCAAAAGCTTGTGATCTAGGTTTCCTTGAATTACAACTTCTTACGCTGGATTCAGTTGAACTTAATAATGTGGGAGCAGCACCAACGTACAGCTTTTGTGTAACAAAATCCATGTAATGATATAATTGTCTGTCGAGAATAACGAAATAATTCTAACCTATAAAAAGATTACGTTTCATTTAAATAAATATCTTTATAAAAATGATACAACACACACTCACTTTTGGGTCATTCACTGGAAAATGGTGCTGCACCTTCAATATAGGTATGTACACCAAATTCGCAAACAAGAAGGCATGTTTATGTTTGCACCTAACCTCTACACTAATAAAACGTCCAAACAAAATAATATTTAAAGAAGTCACAACGCTTTATGGTTCACACTTCTGCATCAAAGTTATTAAAAGACATCATCCACAATTTTTCACAAAAATGTGCGACACTCACGGTCAATAAACGATACGGTTACATCAATCAGCAGCTTTATGACGAGAGAGACGCGGGGGGCGGGAAATCGAATGAAAGAGACAGACATATCTGATTTCCGTGCAGAAGACAGAGACTCCAGGGTGGCTATTCTTGAACTTGAGGGAGTAGAATGTGTAAGAGAAAACAATCGTTTTCTACTCCCTCATGTAAAGTTTGTATTCTTGAATTTATTTTCCCCAGCCAGGTAGACGAAAACACTTCCTACTTATTCCCTTACTTTTAGCAACAGAAAGTCGAGGGAAAGCAGAAAAGAATCATTTTTTAAGTACTTTGTAGGTTATAATCGTGCGTGTGGAGACTTGTCATATTAATTCGGTTTTATTTAAGTAATGGATATCGAAGATTTAGTGGCTAGACAAGTTTTGGATGATTTAGAAGATGCAAAGGAACAGTTTGAAAATGCGAAAAATATTCGAATTTTAGGAAAAACGGATCAAATTTTTGTTCGTTTATTTTTATATCCGCAATTTTGTTCATCAGGATGAGGGTTAGTTCGTATTTTACAAAATTGTCGCATGATGTAGAGGTTAGGTTACTGCTGCCATCGAATTAAATCCTAATATTTTGAGAAAAAAATGCTTTAGTATAACTATTGATGTATTTCCAAATATTACACATATGGATACTGCGAATTACTTGGTTTGCATAGATGGAAGGATGAGTTCAAACCATTCAAGTCTTGAAGCTGTTTGTGGCTAGGTGAAAGAAGTACTCTGCAAGAAATTTACAGAATAAAAGCTTGTTGCAAAGGTAAGAAATATTATCAGTGATCAACCATTCTTTCCATATATATACTTGCCTAATTATATGTTGCTTTATAAATAATTACTAATGTACAAATTAATTTTTCAGGTTATAAACTCGTAGCATCGTGAACAAAGGCAATTGACTCCTTGGACTATTGCAGATTCAGATGGTTCCTTAGTACTTACTGTGAATATGTTGCTAGTCTAGACAAAACATGTTCACTACTTAGCGACAAGAAGTATTTCCTTTTAGTTTTTTAACAGTAAATATGGCTATGGTCGAGGTATTAACCGCTGTAATTTTTTTTAAGAAGACACCATATAAATTAAGCAATGAAGATTGAGGTGCTATAAACTATTTGAGGTACCTATGTAATAAGACGTACATAATTTCTTCCATCAGTTAACCTTTCGTCTATAATGTATCTATAGTTTGGACTATATAATCCATTGTAATTTCTGTAAGAATTTTATTTTTCATATATTGTTATTTATTTTATTAAATATTTCCTTTTTATTATGTTTTATTTATCACTCTACTACTATATATTGTTATAGTAAATCGGAATAGTTAATTATGTCGAACTTGTACTTAAGTACGTGCATGTAACTGAAAGCAAAACAAAATATCTTTACTAATTAAATAACTTATTATCCAAGGTCTATTAGTACTTCTAAGGATAATCGAGAAGAAAGTTATAATTTATATTGTAAGAAAAAAATAAATGATTGTAACATAACGTGTATACTTTATATTAACCCTTTCGCTGCGCAGCGCGGTTTTACGTATTCTCGTGTAGTTCGCAATAAATTGACCGCTTGCAAGTATACGAGCTTGGAGCACGCAGATCCAATATTACGTTACTATTTGATTTGGTTTATTGTATGCATAGTCCATTATTATATATAAAATTGAAAGAAAAACAAAAACCAAGTGCTCTAGTTTCAATAATAATAATTTACTTTTGAAAAATGGTTAAAAACAGTACAAGTAAACATAAACACAAAACAACATTCTCTTATCAAAAACATTAAGGTACAACAAAAACTTGTGTAAGTATATAAAAATGTATTAATAGTACATATACGCGTGTTAAATCGCTTTGAGCAGTCTGAACCAATTTAAAAACAACAGGTGAGTTAACACGCTTGGAGCACAGTGGGCCCATTTATTTTTCGCGCATATACATGCTTTGAGCAGTGAAAGGGTTAATATCTATCTAAGCAATAAAAGTAACATTCATAGTTTATATATTATAACAAAAAGGGCTTTTATAGCTACAATTCAACACTCATAGCCCATTCAGACTTTGTTTATATGTTCACTGAACTTAGACCACTTCAAAGTTTTAATTTTATACTTCTTCAATGTTCAATCGTCCAACATTCAGTTTTTAAACACTACACGATATACTTTAAAAGGGCACATTGCATCACTTGTTGACAGCGGGTAGGTACTCTGGAATTTCCTTTCTTAATTTATGTACTTCATCAAATATCTTTATGAAGCCTGCAAATTTTCTTCTTTAAAACAATTTCTGCCATTGCACTTTTCTCTCTCTTGGTACAGCTCCACACCTTCGCTCAATTAAAATTTAAACAATAATTATTAAAAATACTGGCAAACCAATATAAAATGTTAATTTTCTTTACCCTGAATTGTTTATTGCTTGTTTGGGCAGCAGTAATTATTATATAAGCAGTTTCAGTTTGACATATGGGTTTTAAATTATATCCCTTATTGAGAAAGGATGCTCAATTGGATATATCATCATGGTCTTGTAATACGGCTGTTTTTCCTACAACATACACCCACATTAAAAATCAAATTCTTCTTACATTAATATGCAACATACCACTAATAAAATCCTTAGAAGACTCTTGTAAAATCATTTCTTTTAATTGTTTGAAATCAGTTGCAGTCTTTTAACCCCCAACTTCTTCTGATTGTAAATGGAGGTTATTTTATAAAATTGGCATAGATTTGGATTGTCACACTTCCACAATTAATAATAAACCAAAAACTTGTCATTTTGTATGTAAAATATACATATAAACAATAATATTACGAAAAGTTCAGTCAGTTGCCATTTGACAGTTATAGAATTTCACTAGAATAAATATGTTTTTGATCTGTCAACTGTCACGCCACCACCAAACAATTTTTGGCCACCCCAGCTGATAAATATCAGATAAAGGAGAGTTCTGGTTGGTTATATCGTGAAGAACAATATGACTACACTGTAGACTTCTCCCTCAAACTTTCACCGTTCCCTCGTTATTCCTTTTGTTCAAGAATACATGTTTTTCGAATAGGGGAATGTCAAGTGAAAGGCGAGGGAATAAATTCGCCGGGGAGTAACAATTTCTCTCGCGCTCAAGAATAGCCACCCGGGGTGGCTATTCTTGAGCGCGAGAGAAATTGTTACTGTGATAGATACCTACGCCTATGGGCAACCTATGTCATCTCCCGGTAGCCCCGCCGTGGTCAGCAAGTATCATGTTTCTTAGTTTATAAACAATATAAAAATAAGTAACGATTATGACGAGGACGCAGAACAGGGAATAGCATTTTAGCTAGATGGGCACTGACTTACTTACTGTATTTGATAATGAGAACATGTATCATAATTCAATATATATTTAATTCAGTGTTATATTATTATATTATAATTAATTTATCCTTACATAGCAGCGGTGGGATAAACACCCCTAAACTACCCTGTGGAGTGAGTGAGTGAGTGACATTAAAGAAAGTTTTAGTTTGATAGTGAAGTGGCTCAAGTCAGTATGGGAAAAACACGCTCAAGGAAGGTTAGAACCAGGAGACCGTCGGTGTCGTCAAGCACGTCATCTTCAGGGGACGAAAAGCAGCGTAAGAAAATTAGAAAGTTGGAGCGTAAGATAAGTAAACTCACCCAACAAGTAAGTAATAGCTATAGTAGACAAATTTCGTCTGTAAGTGCTGTTGTTGATGAAACTGTCATACCAGTGTTTGATCCAAGTGCGGAAAATTTGACAGTTACCGAGTGGGTCCAAAAGGTGGATGGACTAGCTATGTACCACAGTTGGGATAAGTTAACGACTTTAAAATTAGCTACTAATAGGTTACGGGGAAATGCACGAAAATGGTATGACACAGCTCAAATTTCATGCTCAGATTGGGACATTGTTAAAGAACAGTTACAAAATAATTTTCCGGGGACTGTAAGATTTGGAAGGTTATTAGTGGAAGCAGCTGTATATGGACCTCATCCCAAACAAAATTTGGGTGATTATTGCTTTGAGAAGGTGGCAAAACTAAATAAACTTCATTTGACAATTCCTGATGAGTATATAATAGACGATATAATAATACCATCTAAAACAGTAGAAGAGGGTTTCGGTCACCTTGAAAAAGTGCTAGAAGTTTTTCGAAAGAACAACTTAACTTTGAAATTGAGTAAATGCGAGTTTTTCAAAACAAAAATAGAGTATCTGGGAAGAGAAATAAGCAAAGAAGGAGTTCGACCAGGTACTAAGAAAATAGCTGCCCTGATACGTATGCCGGCACCTCGTAATGTAAAACAAGTAAGACAGTTTTTAGGTCTTGCGGGATATTTTCGCAAATTTGTTCAAAACTTCGCAAAAGTAGTAGAACCATTAACGAGGTTAACTCGAAAGGACTTTAAGTGGGAATGGTCACCAGAACAGGAAAAAGCAGTGAGTGAAATTAAAATGACCCTTTCGACGAGACCAGTATTAGCCATATTTGACCCAAACTTACCTACAGAACTTCATACTGATGCTAGCGCCAGTGGCGTAGCAGGTTTATTACTGCAGTGGACAAATGGGGATAAAAGGGTGGTAGCATATTTCAGTAAGCAAACAACATATGAACAAAAATCCTACCATTCGTATGAATTAGAGACCATGGCGGTGGTAATGTCGTTAAGGTTTTTCCGAGTCTACCTGATAGGATTGCAATTTAAAATCATTACGGACTGTAACGCATTAAGAACGACTTTCACAAAAAAAGATTTAATACCCAGAATAGGACGGTGGTGGTTAGAAGTCCAAGATTACGATTTCCAAATAGAATATAGGTCAGGAAAGAAAATGGTGCATGTAGATGCGTTGAGTCGTAACCCAGTCATAGAAGAAATCAATGTCATTGATTTAACAGAGGGTGAATGGATTAGAGTGGCGCAAATGCAAGATGAGGGAATTTCGAGAATAAGAGAAATTTTGGAAAAGAAAATTAAATGCTCAAATTCAAAGCAATATTTCAAAGATTATTTATTGAGCGAAGGAAAAGTGTATAAAAGGTTGCAAAATGGACGAACAGCCTGGTTAGTTCCTAAGAGTGCTAGATGGCAGATTTGCAGGTTGTGCCATGACGACGCAGGACACTTGGGACTAGAAAAAACTTTGGAAAGAATCATAGACAGCTACTGGTTTCCGCGAATGAGGAAATTTGTGGCAAAATACATTAAGGCCTGTTTGAATTGTCTGTATTATAAACAACCTTCAGGAAAGAAAGAATGTATGTTGCATCCAATCGAAAAGGTTCCAGTGCCTTTTCATACCCTTCACCTTGATCACCTGGGCCCATTTGTATGCAGTAACAAGAACAACCAATATATTTTTGTGGTGGTAGATGGATTCACTAAATTCGTTTTCCTAGAACCAGTTAAGAATACGAAAGTTAGACATGTCACGAAGTCTATACTGAATATAATGTACCTATTTGGTGCACCGGTACGAATTATAACAGATAGAGGTTCAGCTTTTACTTCTAGAACTTTTAAGACGTTCTGTTCCTCGTATGGGATCAAGCATGTACTGAATGCAGTTGCAACTCCAAGAGCAAATGGTCAGTGTGAACGAGTGAACAGGACAGTATTAAGTTGTTTAGCAACCACAGCAGGTGGTCAACCGGAGGAGTTATGGGACACCTATGTGAAACAAGTACAAAGTATATTAAATTGCACCAGCAATAAAACCACAAAGGTGTCTCCGTTAGAAGTATTAGCTGGATATAAAGGAAGAACAATTGCTGAATCGAAAATTCTGAGTAGCTTAAGGGAGAATTTAGATCGAATCGATATCCATCAGTTGCGATCTGACATCTCCAGACGAATTACAAAAGAGCAGAAAGCTCAGAAAGAGAGGTATGACAAGACTCGAGCGAAGGCAAAACAGTGTCAAGTAGGGGATGTGGTTATGGTCTTGAGGACCGACAACCCAGCAACGGGGAAAAGTCGCAAACTTCTTCCAAAATTTAAAGGGCCTTTTCGCATTAATCGAGTGCTATACAATGACCGTTATGAGGTTGAAGACCTGAGAGAAGGCTTTAAAAAATACAGAACCGTCGTAGCGGCGGATAAAATCAAGCCATGGATAATCATGAAGGATTAGTGTACTAATAATCCAATCTTAACTCATATATACTTAAATATGGTGTGAATCTATTAATAGTAATGTATTATTGTAGTAATAATCAGTTCGTAGTGATCAGTAATCAGATAATGACATTCGTAGTTGGCGAGAACATCAAGTGCAGTTGGCACAATAAATTCGCAGTTGGCGAGAATATCAAGTGCAGTTGGCACAACACATACGCAGTTGGCGATAACATCAGGTGCAGTTGGCACAATACATTTGCAGTTGGCGACAACGTAAGGTACAGTTGGCACAATAAATTCGCAGTTGGTGACAACATCAGGTGCAGTTGACACAATAAATTCGCAGTTGGCGAGAATATCAAGTGCAGTTGGCACAACACATACGCAGTTGGCGACAACACAAAGTGCAGTTGGCACAATTCATTCGCAGTTGGCGACAACACAAAATGCAGTTGGCACAACACATGCGCAGTTGGCGGCAATACGGAGTGCAGTTGGCACAGGTCATTCGCGGTTGACGACAGCACAAGGTGCAGTTGGCGATGTCATGTAGTCCAGTGGGCATGGATGGATTCCCAGATGGCGACAATCTGAAATTCAGTTGATGGCAGTTGTCCTGAGGACAGGACAAATTCCAGGATGGCCGAATGTGATAGATACCTACGCCTATGGGCAACCTATGTCATCTCCCGGTAGCCCCGCCGTGGTCAGCAAGTATCATGTTTCTTAGTTTATAAACAATATAAAAATAAGTAACGATTATGACGAGGACGCAGAACAGGGAATAGCATTTTAGCTAGATGGGCACTGACTTACTTACTGTATTTGATAATGAGAACATGTATCATAATTCAATATATATTTAATTCAGTGTTATATTATTATATTATAATTAATTTATCCTTACATTACTCCCCGGGGAATTTATTCCCTCGCCTTTCACTTGAAATTCCCCTACTCGAAAAACATGTATTCTTGAACAAAAGGAATAACGAGGGACCGGTGAAAGTTTGAGGGAGAAGTCTACAGTGTTGTCATATTATTCTTCACAATATAACCAATCAGAACTCTCCTTTATCTGATATTTATCAGCTGTGGTGGCCAAAAATTGTTTGGTGGTGGCGTGACAGTTGACAGATCAAAAACATATTTATTCTAGTGAAATTCTATAACTGTCAAATGGCAACTGACTGAACTTTTCGTAATATTATTGTTTCTATGTATATTTTACATACAAAATGACAAGTTTTTGGTTTATTAATTGTGGAAGTGTGACAATCCAAATCTATGCCAATTTTTATAAAATAACCTCCATTTACAATCAGAAGAAGTTGGGGGTTAAAAGACTGCAACTGATTTCAAACAATTAAAAGAAATGATTTTACAAGAGTCTTCTCAGGATTTTATTAGTGGTATGTTGCGTATTAACGTAAGAAGAATTTGATTTTTAACGTGGGTGTATGTTGTAGGAAAAACAGCTGTATTACAAGACCATGATGATATATCCAATTGAGCATCCTTTCTCAATAAGGGATATAATTTAAAACCCATATGTGAAACTGAAACTGCTTATGATAATAATTACTGCTGCAATGAACAATTCAGGGTAAAGAAAATTAACATTTTATATTGGTTTGTCAGTATTTTTAATAATTATTTCTTGTTTAAATTTTAGTTGAGCGAAGGTGTGGAGCTGTACCAAGAGAGAGAAAAGTGCAATGGCAGAAATTGTTTTAAAGAAGAAAATTTGCAGGCTTCATAAAGATATTTGATGAAGTACATAAATTAAGAAACGAAATTCCAGAGTAGGTACCTACCCGCTGTCAACAAGTGATGCAATGTGCCCTTTTAAAGTATAATATCGTGTAGTGTTTAAAAACTGAATATTGGACTATTGAACATTGAAGAAGTATAAAATTAAAACTTTAAAGTGGTCTAACTTCAGTGAACATATAAACAAAGTCTGAATGGGCTATGACTGTTGAATTGTAGCTATAAAAGCCCTTTTTGTTATATATAAACTATGAATGTTACTTTTATTGCTTAGATAGATATTAATATGAAGTATACACGTTATGTTACAATCATTTATTTTTTTCTTACAATATAAATTATAACTTTCTTCTCGATTATCCTTAGAAGTACTAATAGACCTTAGATAATAAATTATTTAATTAGTAAAGATATTTTGTTTTGCTTTGAGTTATATGCACGTACCTAAGTACAAGTTCGACGTAATTAACTATTCCGATTTACTATAACAATATATACCTAGTAGTAGAGTGATAAATAAAACATAATAAAAAGGGAATATTTAATAAAATAAACAATATATGAAAAATAAAATTTTTACAGAAAAAACAATGGATTATATAGTCCAAACTATAGATACATTATAGACGAGGGGTTAACTGATGGAAGAAATTATGTACGTCTTATTACATAGGTACCTCAAATAGTTTATAGCACCTCAATCTTCATTGCTTAATTTGTATGGTGTCTTTTTAAAAAAAATTACAGCGGTTAATACCTCAACCATAGCCATATTTACTGTTAAAAAACTAAAAGGAAATACTTCTTGTCGCTAAGTAGTGAACATGTTTTGTCTAGACTAGCAACATATTCACAGTAAGTACTAAGGAACCATCTGAAGCTGCAATAGTCCAAGGAATCAATTGCTTTTGTTCACGATGCTACGAGTTTATAACCTGAAAAATTAATTTGTACGTTAGCAATTATTTATAAAGCAACATTTAATTAGGCAAGTATATATATGGAAAGAATGGTTGATCACTGATAACAATTCTTACCTTTGCAACAAGATTTTATTCTGTAAATTTCTTGCAGAGTACTTCTTTCACCTAACCACAAACAGCTTCAAGACTTTTGAATGGTTTGAACTCATCCTTGAGTCATCCTTCCGTCTATGCAAACCAAGTAATTCGCAGTATCCATATGTGTAATATTTGGAAATACATCAATATTTATACTAAAGCATTTTTTTCTCAAAATATTAGGATTTAATTCGATGGCAGCAGTATACCTATCCTCTACATCATGCGACAATTTTGCAAAATACGAACTAACCCTCATCCTGATGAACAAAATTGCGGATATAAAAATAAACGAACAAAAATTTTATCAGTTTTTCCTAAAATTCGAATATTTTTCGCATTTTCAAACTGTTCCTCCGCATCTTCTAAATCATCCAAAACTTGTATAGCCACTAAATCTTCGATATCCATTATTTAAATAAAACCGAATTAATATGACAACCCTGTCAAAAAAATCTCATCAATCCGTATTGAAAATTATCAAAAATTAATAAGTATATCTATGAGAACCTATATGGTCAATAAGTTTCTATAAGAGTTAGGTAAAGTTGCTGTTGAAATTGTTATCAGTTTATATCCGAATTGACCAGCAAAATGAGTCAAGCCATATCCATTTGTAAATCCAAATATTTACTTATACCACATCAATGAGAATTTATGAGCACAGTATCTAATGTAATTCGTGCGGCTTTCCGTGATTAAAAGACAAGTGTTTCTTTAAGAAACGAGCTGCATTAGGTTAGAACAGTTTTGATTTGCAGTTGAAGATTACAAATTATAATGTTTGAATAGGGATTTATGAGATCAGTTTCTATGAGTATTAATGTTTTTTTTCAGTAATATATTAAATGTCTTTTCATTTGTTTGAATGGGTAAAAAGAAAGGTCAGTTATCAACTGCAATTACAAATACAAGTTTAATCGCTTCGAAGGGGTTATATGCGATCAATTTCTAAAAGTATTTATGCTGTTTTCCGAATATAGTTATGGTGAGGTTTAATCAGTAACAAATTGTTAACTACTTGTTATGATATGGTCGGAAATTCCAAGTACACATTTAGTATTCCTTCAAGAGGATTGATGAGAGCAGTTTCTACGAGTATCTATTTGTTGTTCCTATAGTAAATTATATAAGCCTTTATCAGTACAGATTCGGATCTAATTTAAATATGAAAATTATATCAGAATAAAGCAACCAAATATTTTAAACAGTATCTATTTGTAAATCCACACATTTACTTATACTATCTCAATGAGAATTTATGAGAACAGTATCTAATGTAAAACGTGCGCCTTTCCGTGGTTAAATGGCAAGAGTTTCTATAAGAAACGAGCTGCATTAGGTTAGAACAGTTTTGATTTGCAATTGAAGATTCAAAATTATAATGTTTGAATGGGGATTTATGAGATCAGTTTCTATGAGTATTAATGTTTTTTTTTTTCAGTAATATATTAAATGTGTTTTCATTTGTTTGAATGGGTAAAAAGAGTTTTCAACTGCAATTACAAATACAAGTTTAATCACTTCGAATGGGGTTATATGCGATCAATTTCTAAAAGTATTTATGCTGTTTTCCGGATATAATTGTGATGAGGTTTAATCAGTAACAAATTGTTCACTACATGTTATGATATGGTCGGAAATTCCAAGTACACATTTGGTATTCCTTCAAGAGGATTGATGAGAGCAGTTTCTACGAGTATCTATTTGTTGTTCCTCTAGTAAATTATATAAGTCTTTATCAGTAAAGATTCGGATCTAATTTAAATATGAAAATTATATCAGAATAAAGCAACCAAATATTTTAAACAGTATCTATTTGTAAATCCAGACATTTACTTATACTATCTCAATGAGAATTTATGAGAACAGTATCTAATGTAAAACGTGCGGCTTTTCGTGGTTAAAGGGCAAGTGTTTCTATAAGAAACGAGATGCATTAGGTTAGAACAGTTTTGATTTGCAATTGCAGATTACAAATTATAATGTTTAAATAGGGATTTATGAGATCAGTTTCTATGAGTATTAATGTTTTTTTTCAGTAATATATTAAATGTGTTTGCATTTGTTTGAATGGGTAAAAAGGAAGGTCAGTTTTCAACTGCAATTACAAATACAAGTATAATCACTTCGAATGGGGTTATATGCGATCAATTTCTAATAGTATTTATGCTGTTTTCCGAATATAATTGTGATGAGGTTTAATCCGTAACAAATTGTTCACTACATGTTACAATATGGTCGGAAATTCCAGGTACATATTTAGTATTCCTTAAAGAGGATTGATGAGAGCAGTTTCTACGAGTATTTATTTGTTGTTCCTACAGTAAATTATATAAGTCTCTATCAGTATGCATTCGGATCTAATTTAAATACAAAAATCATATCAGAATGAAACCTCAAATATTTTAAACAGTGTCCACCTGTAAATCCAAACATTCAAAGATAATATTATAATGAGAATCCATCAGAACAGTATCCATCGAACAGTTTTCATTTGCATTTCCAGATGAATAGGTCAGTGTAACGTTTTTTTTTTCAATAAAATGTGTTTTTATTGGAAAAAAAACATTACACAAAGACACTGATCTCATAGAACCTTATTTAACAATTAAAATTATTCATCTGGAATTGCAAATTAAAACTGTTCAAATCCGTTAAAGCTATTTATTAAAAATACTTTTAAAATTTAGCCACGGAAAGCCGCACGCGTTACATTAGATACTGTTCTGATTGCTTCTCATTAAAATATATCTTTAAATGTTTGGATTTACAAGTGGATACTGTTTAAAATATTTGGTTGTGTCATTCTGATATAATTTTTGTATTTAAAGTAGATCCGAATGCATACTGATAAAGACAAATTTTCTGTTGGAACAACAAATACATACTCATAGAAACTGCTATCATCAATCCTTTCGAAGGAATACTAAATATGTACCTGGAATTTCCAACCATATCGTAACATGTGGTGAACAATTTGTTACTGATCAAACCTCATCACAATTATATTCGGAAAACAGCATAAATACTGTTAGAAATTGATCGCATATAATCCCATTTGAAGTGGTTAAACTTGTATTTGTAATTGCAGTTGAAAACTGACCTTTCTTTTTACCCATTCAAACAAATGAAAACACATTTAATATATTACTGAAAAAAAAAACATTAATACTCATAGAAACTGATCTCATAAATCCCTATTCAAACATTATAATTTGTAATCTTCAATTGCAAATCAAAACTGTTCTAACCTAATGCAGCTCGTTTCTTATAGAAACTCTTGTCATTTAACCACAGAAAGCCGCACGTTTTACATTAGATACTGTCCTCATAAATTCTCATTGAGATAGTATAAGTAAATGTCTGGATTTACAAATAGATACTGTTTAAAATATTTGGTTGCTTTATTCTGATATAATTTTCATATTTAAATTAGATCCGAATGCATACTGATAAAGACTTATATAATTTACTATTGGCACAACAAATACACACTCGTAGAAACTGCTATCATCAATCCTTTCGAAGTAATACTAAATATGTACCTGGAATTTCCGACCATATCGTAACATGTAGTGAACAATTTGTTACTGATCAAACCTCATCACAATTATAATCGGAAAACAGCATAAATACTGTTAGAAATTGATTGCATATAACCCCATTCGAACCGATTAAATTTGTATTTGTAATTTCAGTTGAAAACTGACCTTTCTTTTTACCCATTCAAACATATGAAAACACATTTAATATATTACTGAAAAAAAAACATTAATACTCATAGAAACTGATCTCATAAATCCCTATTCAAACATTATAATTTGTAATCTTCAATTGCAAATCAAAACTGTTCTAACCTAATGCAGCTCGTTTCTTATAGAAACACTTGCCATTTAACCACGGAAAGCCGTACGTTTTACATTAGATACTGTTCTCATAAATTCTCATTGAGATAGTATAAGTAAATGTAAAGACTTATATAATTTACTAGAGGAACAACAAATAGATACTCGTAGAAACTGCTCTCATCAATCCTTTTGAAGGAATACTAAATGTGTACTTGGAATTTCCGACCATATTATAACAAGTAGTGAACAATTTGTTACTGATTAAACCTCATCACAATTATATTCGGAAAACAGCATAAATACTTTTAGAAATTAATCGCATATAACCCCATTCAAAGTGATTAAACTTGTATTTGTAATTGCAGTTGAAAACTGACCTTTCTTTTTACCCATTCAAACAAATGAAAACACATTTAATATATTACTGAAAAAAAAAACATTAATACTCATAGAAACTGATCTCATAAATCCCTATTCAAACATTATAATTAGTAATCTTCAATTGCAAGTCAAAACTGTCCTAACCTAATGCAGCTCGTTTCTTATAGAAACACTTGCCATTTAACCACGGAAAGCCGCACGTTTTACTTTAGATACTGTTCTCATAAATTGTCATTGATGTGGTATAAGTAAATGTTTGCTGCTCCATTCTGGTAGAAACTGATAGAAATAGCAGCAACTTTAACTCCAGGCTCCAGTAGAGGGAGCTGTATACGTGTCGCTAATTCAAATCTAATCTAATGTGACCTAGGGAACTGACGTGTGTTTGTTAAATTAAAAGTAAAGCAGTCTCTTTCATTGCTAACTCATTCATTGCTTCTAGGCTAGAACAAGAACACCCAAGGAAATAAGGACTTTGCAGTATTTTGTGTTTACCACAATATTAGTATTTCTATTTGAAATATGCAATTTAAACTGTACATTTGTCGGCATGCATATCCAAATTAATACTAATAAAAAAGCAAAATGGAAGTTTACAATAAAAATACATCTGTAAAATATACAATTGAAACTGTACATTTGTTGACATGTATATCCACATTAATACTAATAAAAAGACAATCTTGAAATTTACAATAAAAACATGTTGATACATGGTGTGTTACATACGATAGATACTGGAGTAAGGACGGACTGGAACTCTTATGATATTACTTATAGAAAAGTTTAGAATATCTTTAAAGTTGTATCTGTAATTCCATATGTTTACAGATATAAGGGCAAGGGTGCATTTGCAGACACTAAACTGTAGATTTGTTGATGTATATTTCATATAAGTACTCATGAAAGGGCAACATGATAATTCCAAATAGCTCATTCGGAATTACTGTTTCATAACCGATTTAAAACTTAATAAAACAGATAAAATCCTGTCTGTATAATACTAATATAACTTATAGGAACGATAAAACCGCATCACTTTTTTTTTATAAGTTCCTATGTGGAATTTTTGGCAGGGAAGTCTCCACACGCACGATCATAACCTACAAAGTACTTAAAAAATGATTCTTTTCTGCTTTCCCTCGACTTTCTCTTGCTAAAAGTAAGGGAATAAGTAGGGAGTGTTTTCGTCTACCTGGCTGGGGAAAATAAATTCAAGAATACAAACTTTACATGAGGGAGTAGAAAACGATTGTTTTCTCTTACACATTCTACTCCCTCAAGTTCAAGAATAGCCACCCAGTAGGGTCTACAGCCTACGTCACCTGTAGACACTACAAGCATCTTTGTCTCTGTCTTTTGCACGGAAATCAGATATGTCTGTCTCTTTCGTTCGATTTCCCGCCCCCCGCGTCTCTCTCGCCATCAAACTGCTGATTGAGACAACCGTAGGGTTTAATGACCGTGTGCGACACTGACGCGTTCCATGAGTTCGATGTCGTAAAATGAAGTAGGCAGAGAGAAGGACGAGAGGTGCAAGTCCCTGTTAAATTTCTCTTCGCACGATTTGCATTGGGCCACTGTAAAAGGGGGAATGAACGCAGATGGCGCTGGAATCTGAAATGCGGGAAATATAAATGCCGCCACTGTCGTAATTGTTGCTTTTGAGATTTTTGTATTAAATATTTTTCAATTAATGTCAAATATTCATCTTTAGCTCGCAAACTGGATGAACAGCAAGAATACCTCTTTCTAGGTCCTACAAGGAATTCAAACTATTCACCTTAAATGTTGGTAACGAAAGACAAGTATTCAACATGAAAAAAAAATTATTTTATACAAAATTACACTTGAAATGATTTGTGGAAAATTATAATAAATAATGCCCCCGTTTCATAGATTCAATTAAATGTATTTAATAAAATAATGTATAATAAAAATATAAGCTTCAAACATCAAAAAACCACTAATGATGAAATTTTTTTTTGTTTTTCTGGCGGTGACAATTCTCTTCCTATTTTGTCGCTTGCACCACCAGGGTATTGCAATTAAGCACACCGATTTTATTACTTACCACCTGAAACTCTTCTTATTGGAGAAAAACAGTTTTCGCTGTATAATAAGCAATAAACAATAAAAACAAAATAACCTAACCTGTCGGCTGTTGTCCTCTGCCGCAAACAGCAAATCTGAAATTACATCACAAATATTGGGATTTTTTTCTTGCTGCCTGGTGTTGCCAACATTACACGACACACGATAAACAGCGCCTCTATCTTTATTCCCCCTTTTGTTAGAAGAGAACGACAAAATACCAAAATCAATATGAGCAATAAAGACGGAAATATACAGTAATTACACCAAAAAGCGAAGGATTTTCATATCTAGCTTGCGCCTCTCGTCCTTCTCTCTGAAGTAGGTAAACATTTTTAAAAAAGTACATTTTTGCGACATACCGGGTAAGTTCCCTGTGAAAAAAATCTCATCAATCCGTATTGAAAATTATCAAAAATTAATAAGTATCTATGAGAACCTATATGGTCAATAAGTTTCTATAAGAGTTAGGTAAAGTTGCTGTTGAAATTGTTATCAGTTTATATCAGAATTGACCAGCAAAACGAGTCAAGCCATATCCATTTGTAACTCCAAACATTTACTTATACCACATCAATGGGAATTTATGAGCACAGTATCTAATGTAATTCGTGCGGTTTTCTATGATTAAAAGACAAGTGTTTCTTTAAGAAACGAGCTGCATTAGGTTAGAACAGTTTTGATTTGCAATTGAAGATTACAAATTACAATGTTTGAATAGGGATTTATGAGATCAGTTACTATGAGTATTAATGTTTTTTTTTCAGTAATATATTAAATGTGTTTTCATTTGTTTGAATGGGTAAAAAGAAAGGTCAGTTTTCAACTGCAATTACAGATACAAGTTTAATCGCTTCGAATGGGGTTATATGCGATCAATTTCTAAAAGTATTTATACTGTTTTCCGAATATAATTGTGATGAGGTTTAATCAGTAACAAATTGTTCACTATTTGTTATGATATGGTCGGAAATTCCAAGTACACATTTGGTATTCCTTCAAGAGAATTGATGAGAGCAGTTTCTACGAGTATCTATTTGTTGTTCCTCTAGTAAATTATATAAGTCTTTATCAGTAAAGATTCGGATCTAATTTAAATATGAAAATTATATCAGAATAAAGCAACCAAATATTTTAAACAGTATCTATTTGTAAATCCAGACATTTACTTATACTATCTCAATGAGAATTTATGAGAACAGTATCTAATGTAAAACGTGCGGCTTTTCGAGGTTAAATGGCAAGTGTTTCTATAAGAAACGAGCTGCATTAGGTTAGAACAGTTTTGATTTGCAATTGAAGATTACAAATTATAATGTTTAAATAGGGATTTATGAGATCAGTTTCTATGAGTATTAATGTTTTTTTTTTTCAGTAATATATTAAATGTGTTTTCATTTGTTTGAATGGGTAAAAAGGAAGGTCAGTTTTCAACTGCAATTACAAATACAAGTTTAATCACTTCGAATGGGGTTATATGCGATCAATTTCTAACAGTATATTTATGCTGTTTTCCGAATATAATTGTGATGAGGTTTGATCCGTAACAAATTGTTCACTACATGTTACGATATGGTCGGAAATTCCAGGTACATATTTAGTATTCCTTCAAGAGGATTGATGAGAGCAGTTTCTACGAGTATTTATTTGTTGTTCCTACAGTAAAGTATATAAGTCTTTATCAGTATGCATTCGGATCTAATTTAAATGCAAAAATCATATCAGAATGAAACCTCAAATATTTTAAACAGTGTCCACCTGTAAATCCAAACATTTAAAGATAATATTATAATGAGAATCCATCAGAACAGTATCTACCCTACAAACACAAAAGGTTGGCCCTTTAGCGGACCATCACTGTGCCAGAAATGAAACTTCTGGCCCAGTGATGGCCCACTGATGGGCCGATCTTCGGTGTTTGTTGGGTAATGTAACGTGTGCGGTTTTCCGTGGCTAAATTTTAAAATTATTTGCAATAAATAAGCTTTAAGGGATTTGAACAGTTTTCAGTTGCATTTCCAGATAAATAGTTTTAATTGTTAGGGATCTATGAGGTCAGTGTAATGTTTTTTTTTTTTCAAAATAAAATGTGTTTTTAAAAAACACATTTTAAAAAAAAACATTACACAAAGACACTGATCTCATAGATCCCTATTTAACAATTAAAACTATTCATCTGGAATTGCAAATTAAAACTGTTCAAATCCGTTAAAGCTATTTATTAAAAATGCTTTTAAAATTTAGCCACGGAAAGCCGCACGCGTTACATTAGATACTGTTCTGATTGGTTCTCATTAAAATATATCTTTAAATGTTTAGATTTACAAGTGGATACTGTTTAAAATATTTGGTTGTTTCATTCTGATATAATTTTTGTATTTAAAGTAGATCCGAATGCATACTGATAAAGACAAATTTTCTATTGGAACAACAAATACATACTCATAGAAACTGCTATCATCAATCCTTTCGAAGGAATACTAAATATGTACCTGAAATTTCCGACCATATCGTAACATGTGGTAAACAATTTGTTACTGATCAAACCTCGTCACAATTATTTTCGAAATACTAATCGCATATAACCCCATTCGAAGTGATTAAACTTGTACCTATGTGTAATTGCAGTTGAAAACTGACCTTTCTTTTTACCCATTCAAACAAATGAAAACACATTTAATATACTTATTACTGAAAAAAATAACATTAATACTCATAGAAACTCATCTCATAAATCCCTATTCAAACATCATAATTTGTAATCTTCAATTGCAAATCAAAACCCGGTCTTCGAAGCGTGTCGCCCGGGTTGGCTCCAGCGGGTTATATCGCCTGTAGTCCCCCCTCAAGAAACATGTAATTAGGTTTGTAACCTGTTTGTTTCTTCTTCTAAATAAATAAATAAATAAAAACTGTTCTAACCTAATGCAGCTCGTTTCTTATAGAAACTCTTGCCATTTAACCACGGAAAGCCGCACGTTTTACATTAGATACTGTCCTCATAAATTCTCATTGAGATAGTATAAGTAAATGTCTGGATTTACAAATAGATACTGTTTTTAAATATTTGGTTGCTTTATTCTGATATAATTTTCATATTTAAATTAGATCCGAATGGATACTGATAAAGACTTATATAATTTACTATTGGCACAACAAATACATACTCGTAGAAACTGCTATCATCAATCCTTTCGAAGTAATACGAAAAATGTACCTGGAATTTCCACACGTAACATGTAGTGAACAATTTGTTACTGATCAAACATCATCACAATTATATTCGGAAAACAGCATAAATACTGTTAGAAATTGATCGCATATAATCCCATTCGAAGTGGTTAAACTTGTATTTGTAATTGCAGTTGAAAACTGACCTTTCTTTTTATCCATTCAAACAAATGAAAACACATTTAATATATTACTGAAAAAAAACATTAATACTCATAGAAACTGATCTCATAAATCCCTATTCAAACATTATAATTTGTAATCTTCAATTGCAAATCAAAACTGTTCTATCCTAATGCAGCTCGGTTCTTATAGAAACTCTTGCCCTTTAACCACGCAAAGCCGCACGTTTTACATTAGATACTGTCCTCATAAATTCTCATTGAGATAGTATAAGTAAATGTCTGGATTTACAAATAGATACTGTTTAAAATATTTGGTTGCTTTATTCTGATATAATTTTCATATTTAAATTAGATCAGAATGCATACTGATAAATACTTATATAATTTACTATTGGCACAACAAATACATACTCGTAGAAACTGCCATCATCAATCCTTTCGAAGTAATACTAAATATGTACCTGGAATTTCTGACCATATCGTAACATGTAGTGAACAATTTGTTACTGATCAAACCTCATCACAATTATATTCGGAAAACAGCATAAATACTGTTAGAAATTGATCGCGTATAACCCCATTCGAAGTGATTAAATTTGTATTTGTAATTTCAGTTGAAAACTGACCTTTCTTTTTACCCATTCAAACATATGAAAACACATTTAATATATTACTGAAAAAAAAAAACATTAATACTCATAGAAACTGATCTCATAAATCCCTATTCAAACATTATAATTTGTAATCTTCAATTGCAAATCAAAACTGTTCTAACCTAATGCAGCTTGTTTCTTATAGAAACACTTGCCATTTAACCACGGAAAGCCGTACGTTTTACATTAGATACTATTCTCATAAATTCTCATTGAGATAGTATAAGTAAATGTTAAGACTTATATAATTTACTAGAAGAACAACAAATAGATACTCGTAGAAACTGCTCTCATCAATCCTTTTGAAGGAATACTAAATGTGTACTTGGAATTTCCGACCATATCATAATAAGTAGTGAACAATTTCTTACTGATTAAACCTCATCACAATTATATTCGGAAAACAGCATAAATACTTTTAGAAATTAATCGCATATAACCCCATTCAAAGTGATTAAACTTGTATTTGTAATTGCAGTTGAAAACTGACCTTTCTTTTTACCCATTCAAACAAATGAAAACATATTTAATATATTACTGAAAAAAAACATTAATACTCATAGAAACTGATCTCATAAATCCCTATTCAAACATTATAATTAGTAATCTTCAATTGCAAGTCAAAACTGTCCTAATCTAATGCAGCTCGTTTCTTATAGAAACACTTGCCATTTAACCACGGAAAGCCGCACGTTTTACCTTAGATACTGTTCTCATAAATTCTCATTGATGTGGTATAAGTAAATGTTTGCTGCTCCATTCTGGTAGAAACTGATAGAAATTTCAGCAGCAGCTTTACTCCAGGCTCCAGTAGAGGGAGCTGTATACGTGTCGTTAATTCATATTTACTCTAATGTGACCTAAGGAACTGACGTGTGTTTGTTAAATTAAAAGTAAAGCAGTCTCTTTCACTGCCAACTCATTCATTGCTTCTAGGCTAGAACAAGAACACCCGAGGAAATAAGGACTTTGCAGTATTTTGTGTTTACCACAATATTAGTATTTCTATTTGAAATATGCAATTTAAACTGTACATTTGTCGGCATGCATATCCAAATTAATACTAATAAAAAAGCAAAATGGAAGTTTACAATAAAAATACATCTGTAAAATATACAATTGAAAATGTACATTTGTTGAGATGTATATCCACATTAATACTAATAAAAAGACAATGTTGAAATTTACAATAAAAACATGTTGATAAATGGTGTGTTATATACGATAGATACTGGAGAAAGGACGGACTGGACTCTTATGATATTACTTATAGAAAAGTTTAGAATCTCTTTAAAGTTGTATCTGTAATTTCATATGTTTACAGATATAAGGGCAAGGGTGCATTTGCAGACACTAAACTGTAGATTTGTTGTATATTTCATATAAGTACTCATGAAAGGGCAACATATGATAATTCCAAATAGCTCATTCGGAATTACTGTTTCATAACCGATTTAAAACTTAATAAAACAGATAAAATCCTGTCTGTATAATAATAATATAACTTATAGGAACGATAAAACCGCATCACTTTTTTTTTATAAGTTTCTATGTGGAATTTTTGGCAGGGTTGTGGTATGTATTATTAGCTTACCGCTTTATTTTCGCGAGAAGTGGTTTAATACGGGAGTACGGTTTCACGTGACTCTTGATATGTCAAAACACTAACCGCAGCTTACCCAGCTCTCGACGTAAGTTAGAAGTGGTATGTATCGCCGTCCTTGTTTACTGTCAAACCCGTAAACTAACATAAAGTACATTTTTGCGACATACCGGGTTAAATAAAAGTAGTATGTAGTGGTTAAACCCCCACCACATTATTATATATTTGCAAACCGGTGTCGCGAAAATATAGATAGTTACTTTAAATTATTTCTTACAAATTCAAAAAGAGGTCAATTTACGGGCTTGACAGTAAACAAGGACAGCGATACATACCGCTTCTAACCTACGTCGAGAGCTGGGTAAGCTGCGGTTAGTGTTTTGACATATCAAGAGTCACGTGAAACCGTACTCCCCTATTAAACCGCTTCTCGCGAAAATGAAGCGGTAGGCTAATAATACATACCACAACTTACCCGGTATGTCGCAAAAATGTACTTATATTTTTGAATTTGTAAGAAATTATTTAAAGTAACTATCTATATTTTGGCGACACCGGTTTGCAAATGTATATTAATATGGTGGGGGTTTAACCACTACATACCACTATTATTTAACCCGGTATGTCGCAAAAATGTACTTTAAGTAAAATGATGTAGCAAATATGTAAACTTGTGTATAAGTAATTAAGTTAATATGTTGACTTAAATATGATATTATTTTACGTATATGCTATGTAAAATTATGTAAAAGATTTTATATAAAAATGCTCTATCAATCTTACCTCTCAGAGAGGTAAAGTTACATTAATGTTTACTGGGTAGTGTCTTTTGTGTAACTAATCTATATTCAAGTTAACTAAGTATCTACAATAAGCATTTCTCGGGTCGTTTCTGATTGTACTCGTTCTTTGATCAGCCTTCGTCACTCTGACATTTGCTACTTGAACATCAGTTACACAACCTGTGAAAATAATTGAAATATTAATCTATTTCATATACGAGGTGCACCATTTAAAACTCCCCAGGCTTGTAATTTTCTTATTTTTTAAGGCACATCAAATTGTAGATATTGTTAAAGCATCTAAAAAACAATGTTTTTGAAAAAATTGTTAAGAAAGGTGAGACCCTATACCTAGACATGAATATGTAAAATGTAGAAATAATCTCACGTGTAATGATGTATTTTTATGAGTAATCTTTGTGGTAAATGACATCATGTTTAGTTTCCTATAAGATCCTGATACTTGTTTTTTAACCTCGAGGGGATAATCTAAAATAGTATGAGATATTCATACAATACATGATTCCAGCAAATAAAGTCAAGCAAACAGTGTCGGTGAGTTGTAAATAGTGTGAGTGGCTCCCTCCAACGGTATTTGCAGCAAACACTTTATAGAAGTCTCGACTAGGTAAATAATACTAAATGTGTTTTAGTTTCTGAGATATCTGAACTAAATATTTTATCCCATAAACGTTCGGATGTGAGCTTTATAGTTACTAAATATCTGAAACCATTATTTCTGTAGAAATTAGAGTAAATTCTCATTCAGTTTAGTAGCTTTCTTAATTTTCTCTTACATCTAAAATACCTAGTATTTATTAAGATATTTGTAAAGAAATAATAATTATTCAATAGTTTGAAGCATATTTTTTTTTAAACAAGAAGTGTTGTAATCGGATGAAAAAATTTGAGCACCTAGTCGTGATACATCTTTTTAATTACTGTATGTACATTAAGGAAAATGCATTTAAAACTCGGTTTGTGGGTACCGGCAATAGCATACTAAATTTGTATAGGTCACCGTGTAAAAGATCTGCATCTCAAGTTATCTATTATTTAAACGCTTCATTGCAAGTATAATAAAGTTATATTAATCTCAACTTTCATTAATCATTTGAGATTTTATTGTTACTAAGTTTCATTTAATTAATAATAAATTTATGCTGTAATAAAATACAAGTTTTATCAAAATAAAATAAGTTTTATTTACTCAAGTGTTATTGAAATAATATGTAGTAACTGATAAATTCCAAGAAGAATAATCCATTGTTCTATTTATAGCTGGTTTTTATAATGACAACGTATTCATTATCTTGAATGAAGGAGCCTTTGTTTATGTTATATGATTACACAACTGTGCTTTGATATTTTATCTACGGTGTTATATTTTATTGTCTTTATAAATTTATAAAGGAATGGTATTATAATAAATTGCGTAATATTTACGGTATATGGATTATGAATGCATACATATAAATAAGACAGTTCCCGGGGGAGTCACCGTTGGAGTGGGTAGGGATGGGGGGGGGGTATTGGGAGGGGGGTACAGGTGTTGGTGGCATGACTTTGCACTTTCTTTCATTACTATCAAACTGTGACTTTGACAATGCTTCTTTCATTATTGTAATAAATAGCAATATAGATAAGTAAGACACCTCCACACTTTTTTCATTATCATATACTCATATCAATTATTTACAAATAATATTCGCTTGCAAGTGCAGCACGTTATTTTCTTACTTAATTTTTTCAAAATAGTACACCTAATAATGCCTAAATCTCGAAACCACATTCACATATATGAAATTTTATTTCCCTCGAGTTAATGGCATTAGATTTCAATGAAATTTTGGAAATGAACCTAACGATGCCTACTGTATTAGCGAAATATTTTAAATCATGTAGAGCTTTAATATTTCAACTTTATGACGTCAGATCGATCTAAAATTTTACGTGGATATTGTCGGTATTGAATACAATCGTTTGCCGTAATATGTCAAAAGGGCCTTACCTTAAACTTTGTCCGTTTTTAATGAAACAAAAACTAAAATTCATTAAAAAAAATTACCCTACATAATAACTAGAGGTAAATTTTCTGTACATCCATAAATAATAAAGTTATTAAGAATCCAATTAATATGATGCAATATTGTGCAATATTTCGAAATATGTTGAAATGTGACGTAATGTGATGTAATATTTGAAATATGGTGCAATATGATGCAACATTGCGTGACATTATACAATATGGTGCAATATTTTGAAATTTCTTGAAATAGAATAGAGGTGGTGCAATATTTGAAGTATGGTGCAATATATTGAAATATCTTGAAATATTATGCAAGATGATGTAACATGGTGCAACATTTTGAAATATCTTGAAATAGGATAATGGGGATGTAATATTTTGAAATATCTTGAAATAGGATAATGGAGATGTAATATTTGAAGTATGGTGCAATATGATGCAATATGATGTAACATGGTGCAATATTTTGCAATATCTTGAAATAGGATAAAGAAGGTGTAATATTTGAAGTATGGTGCAATGTGATGCAATATTGTGTAATATTATGCAAGATGATATAACATGGTGTAATATCTTGAAATGAGATAATGGTGATGTATATTTGAAGTATGGTGCAATATGATGCAATATTGCGTAATATTATGCAATGATGTAACATGGTGCAATATTTTAAAATATATTGAAATAGGATAATGGTGATGTAATATTTGAAGTATGTTGCAATGTGATGCAATATTGCGTAATATTATGCAAGATGATGTAACATGGTGCAATATATTGAAATATCTTGAAATGGGATAAAGGGGGTGTAATATTTGAAAGTATGGTGCAATGTGATGCAATATTGCGTAATATTATGCAAGATGATGTAACATGGTCCAATATTTTCAAATATCTTGAAATAGGATAATGGTGATGTAATATTAGAAGTATGGTGCAATGTGATGCAATATTGCGTAATATTATGGAAGATGATGTAACGTGGTGCAATATTTTGGAATATCTTGAAACAGGATAATGGTGGTGTAATATTAGAAGTATGGTGCAATATGATGTAACATGGTGCAATATATTGAAATATCTTGAAATGGGATAAAGGGGAAGTAATATTTGAAGTATGGTGCAATGTGATGCAATATTGCGTAATATTATGCAAGATGATGTAACATGGTGCAATATTTTGAAATACCTTGAAATAGGACAATGGTGATGTAATATTTGAAATATGGTGCAATATTTTGAAATATCTTGAAATGGGATAAAGGTGGTGTAATATTTGAAGTATGGTGCAATGTGATGCAACATTGCGTAATATTATGCAATACGATGTAACATGGTGCAATATATTGAAATATCTTGAAATGGGGTAAAGGGGATGTAATATTTGAAGTATGGTGCAATGTGATGCAATATTGCGTAATATTATGCAAGATGATGTAACATGGTGCAATATTTTGAAATACCTTGAAATAGGATAATGGTGATGTAATATTTGAAGTATGGTGCAATGTGATGCAACATTGCGTAATATTATGCAAGATGATGTAACATGGTGCAATATTTTGAAATACCTTGAAATAGGATAATGGTGATGTAATATTTGAAGTATCGTGAAATGTGATGCAATATTGCGTAATATTATGCAATACGATGTAACATGGTGCAATATATTGAAATATCTTGAAATAGGATAATGGTGAAGTAATATTTGAAGTATGGTTCAATGTGATGCAATATTGCGTAATATTATGCAATACGATGTAACATGGTGCAATATTTTTAAATATCTTGAAATAGGATAATGGTGAAGTAATATTTGAAGTATGGTTCAATGTGATGCAATATTGCGTAATATTATGCAATACGATGTAACAGGGTGTAATATTTTGAAATATCTTGAAATATGATAATGGTGATGTAAAATTTGAAGTATGGTGCAATGTGATGCAATATTGCATAATATTGTGCAAGATGATGTAACATGGCGCAATATTTTGAAATACCTTGAAATAGGATAATGGTGATGTAATATTTGAAGTATCGTGCAATGTGATGCAATATTGCGTAATATTATGCAATACGATGTAACATGGTATAATATTTTGAAATATCTTGAAATAGGATAATGGTGATGTAATTTTTGAAATATGGTGCAATGTGATGCAGTATTGCGTAATATTATGCAATACGATGTAACGGTGTAATATTTTGAAATATCTTGAAATATGATAATGGTGATGTAAAATTTGAAGTATGGTGCAATGTGATGCAATATTGCATAATATTATGCAAGATGATGTAACATAGTGCAATATTTTGAAATATCTTGAAATATGACGCAAGGTGAAGGCGGGGTGATGGTGGGGCAGATTTCATGTATTCCTTTAATACACTTTTAATATGATACACATCCATACAGAGACAGATAAAGTATTTGGAACAGTGGTAAAATATGTACTGCCCAACCTATGACATTTCCGATTACTCCTTCCATGGTGATGAGGAGGGAAGGGGGTTCAGAATTATGGTGGGGATGTGAGGTGGGAGGTTTGAATTATGGTGTATTCCTTTAATACACTTTTACATCTGATACACATCCATACAGATGGACATAATGATAAAGTAGTAAAATATGTACTGCCTAACCTATGACATTTCCGATAAGGTGATGAGGTGGAGAGGGGATTCTGAATGGTGGTAGGGATGGGAGGTGGGGGTTTCAATTATGGTGGTGGTGGGGGGGGGGTATGAGAAAGTGGAAGGGGGATTGAAAAGTGGAGGGGATGGGGCGTGGCTTATGAAAAAATGGAGGGGGTTATGGAAGAGTAGAGGGGATGGGGTGTGGCTTATGAAAAAATGGAGGGGGGTTCTGAGAAATTGGTGGAGGATAGGGTGGGGCTTGGGGAAAAGTGGAGGGGGGATTCAAAAGTGGTGGGGGATTGTCACAGAACTGTCATTTCTTTACTACTAATACTTCTAGGGGATTTTAATATTAATTTGACCTAAACACTTTTTACAGCAAGAAAATTGATAATTTTATAAAAAATAATGGTTTATATCAAAAGATTGATAGATATACACGAGTAACCAAAGATAGTAAAACAATCATTGATTTACTTATTACAAATGATAAAGATATAAAATTTGAAGTCCATGCAACACCAAAGATAACATATCATTCAATAAAAACAGTTGAGATACAAGATAATTTCAAAATTTCTGATACAAAAATTTTATAGAGAGATTACGATAATTTGAACAAACTGCAGTTCCAGTTAGATTTAATGGACCGTCCTGCCCCCCCCCTAGCTACAGGCCTGGGACAATGTTTAAACATCAAAGAAATCAGGTAGTATCCTTAATTAGAATAAGAAAACAAGAATATTACACAGATAAAATTGATGAGGTTAAGAATGACCCAACGGAAATATGGAAAACTCTAACGAGTCTACTAAAGGGAGATACAAAAAATAAGAAAGATATATATTTAACAACAGATTGGTTATAAATTGCAGAGGAACTTAATACATTTTTCATTGATAGTATTGAAAAAATTGAAGACCTAAGTGGATAAAGGTGTTATGTCGCATTTTTAAAAAAAAATTACTTTATGCAATTTTTGAACTCCCCTGATATAGATTTAACACCCAATAAACGGTGAATTCTAAATTTGTAATATTTTATAGAAACTTTTTAATTATAAAGGCGCCATGTCATACATACAACCAGTAATTTTAGTGGATGTACACAGTTTTGGACAGAACAATCTAGTTTCATAACAGCTTGATATTGTTCTTTAATATTAGTGTAAACAAAATTATCTATTTTATGAGGTATTATTTATTTGAATCGAAGACAAAATAAATAAGTTCCAACTCAAAACCGTTTTATTTAATTTACTCAAAACTTTAACTCTTAGCTCTTCAATTAGTAGAGGCCTGAACGTAAGTAAAAATTATGATGGCATCTTAAACAAAATGGAAAAGCAAAATTGTACCCTAGAAAAATTTAAGTTATTAGAGTTAAGCGAGTTAAGAAAAAATATTAATAAAATGAAGAATAAAGAAAGTAGTACAGATGGAATAAATACAAAAGTTATAAAATTATCTTTTGAAGGAATTGGTGATAAATTTCTTCAAGCTATAAACAACTCTTTGGAATCAGGAACTTTTCCCAACCAATGGAAAACATCAACTATATTACCGATAGAAAAGAAAATAAATACTGATAAATGTGAACAATTTCGGCCTGTTAACAATTCTAGTTCAGTGGAAAAGTGTCTTTAATGACAAATTTATAATAGGTGTTGTATTCCTTGACCTGCATAGGGCTTTTGAAACAATAAATAGAGAATTGTTGATGTTAAAACTAAAAAATATGGGATTCACTGATATAGTACTAAAATAGATAGAAGACTATTTTAATAATAGACATCAAAAGACCAAATATGGAGATATCACTTCTTTAGAAAAGCATACAGAATTCGGTGTGCCGCAGAGAACCGTCCTCGGTCCAAATATATTTATACTTTATATAAATGACATTGTAAAATCTATTACTCATTGCAACATACAGCTTTTTGCAGATGATACCTTAATATATACAGTAGGCAACATTGTAGATGAAACATTAGAAATACTAAACAGAGATATGGAAAATTTAAATAAATGGCTAAGCGACAACAATTTAAAGTTAAATGTAGACAAAACCAAGTATATGATCAGAAAAAACAAATATAACGTAACGTAATACATATGTAATGCAATATGTAATATATAACAACATATGTTGGTAGCTTAACAGGGACCTTCTGTAAAACCAAGTTAAGTTGACAACATACATCACTACTTGTTAATAAACGTATGTTTCATAAGTACGCTCTCACTAATTATTTTAATAATTAACAATCATCCTAAATAAGACATGGTGTCAGTTGGAAAAATCCATTGTAAAGAAGAGGTACGTTATTAAAAAGTTATAGTAATAAAGACGTAAGAAGCGGGAAATAAGACGACAAAAGGAAAGTAGCCATTTTCTTAAATGTTGCGGGAGAAGAGGCCATTCACTGACATCTTTAATACTTTCAAGTTATCTGAAGAAGATAGAAATAACTATAATAAAGTACTGGAGGCGTTTGATAATTATTGTAAAACCTAGGGACAAAATCACAAAAAAATTCTAGTATAGAAAAAAATATTATAAACAACTAAAAAAACAGGTCACACGTTAAAAGAAAACAAATACAAAGTAAAATTTGACAGAGATTAAAAATATATTGGGATTAACTGGCCGAGTTAAAAGCAAAATATTCTTGTACCGAGTAAGGTTCAATTCTGCATATATGTTGGAAGGCTTGTTTAGTGAAACATCTAAGGTTAACATTATCTTTTATATCTTTGGGAAGTGCATTGGAAAATTTCAGTGCTGCATAAAATGGTCCTTTTTCGGTAAGTGTCAGTCGGTGCACTGGAGAGGCATAATTGCCCTTGTGCCTGGTACCATATGTGTGATTTGTGTTTACATTTAGGAACTCAAAATTGTTCCTGTGCAGATATGTTAAACAAGAGTAAATGTATAAACCGGGTATTGTTAATAGTCTATTTTTATTGAAACAACCTCTGCAAGACTCATTGTATTTCATTTTAAAAATCACTCTGACTGCCCTTTTTTGTATTTTGAAAATTTTGGGAAGCTCTGTTGAGCCTCCCCAAATCTCGATGCCGTATTTGGCTATGGAAAGAAAATTTGCATGGTACACAGTTAAGAGAGTAGATACATTAAAAGAACGTGATAAAACTCTGAGAGCGAAACATGATTTATTTAATTTACTAATTAAGTCATCAGTATGCGTGAGCCATTTGATGTTATTGTCTAAGGTTACACCCAGCAATTTTGTTGAAGTTAATGTTGCTACCGGCACTGCATCGGTTAGATGTTCCGCTACTTGAACATTTGATCTGTCGGTTCTAAAAAGTACGCAACCGGTTTTGGCTTCATTTAAAACAAGATTGTTGCGGTTGAACCAGTGTTTTATACTGCTCCAGGTCCGCTCTAGCATGACCGTAATTTCTTCGAGATTTTAGCCCATTATCAATAAATTGGTATCGTCAGCATAACTGACAATTTTTACTTTTGAATATTCCTAGTAGATAACAAATAAGAGTTCTGTGACAATCCACCGTGGATTCACCGTGGATCCGATCCACCGATATCGGAATAAGAGTTCTGTGACGTCGCACTGCACCGATCAGACCCTCCCACCGCTGCACCGACCAGACAGGAAGTTCATTGACCTTTCAAATATGATGAATATACAAATATCAAATTACAAGTGCAATGGCCGGAACTTCATTGACCCCATTAATAAAATATGATGAATATACAAATATCACATTACAAGTGCAATGGCCGGAAGTTCATTGACCCCATTAATACAATATGATGAATATACAAATTACAAGTGCAATGGCCGGAAGTTCATTGACCCCATTAATAAAATATGATGAATATACAAATATCAAATTACAAGTGCAATGGCCGGAAGTTCATTGACCCCATTAATAAAATATGATGAATATACAAATATCAAATTACAAGTGCAATGACCGGAAGTTCATTCACCTTTTGCATTGCTTGCAGATTTTATGACCTTGAATATGAGTGACGTAATGTTTATGATAGGTATAAATGCAGATTGCATCGAGCTACTGCACAGTAACGCATTAGCAACGATCTTGAACAGTATAAGTCCTGACTTCTCTTATAGTTATTTATTTATCCAATCATATACAATGCAGTGTCCTAAGTGCCAGAAAAATTATTCTTCAAGAAGTAATTTAGCACGCCATCTTCGTGACAATAGTGAAGAAAATGCCTCGAAAAGAAAGTTGAATAATTCATCTGCTGAATCTCAAAATCAACCTGGTCCATCTGGTTTGCAGTCTCTCACAATACAGTGCCCTCAGTGCCAGAAAAAGTATTTAAAGAGGTCCTTGTCACGTCATCTTCATGAAAGCTGCCCCTATAAAGAGATCGGTGAACATAGTGCCCCGAAAAAAAATTAAATTGAATAATTCATCTACTGAACCTCAAAATCTACCTGGTCCATCTGGTATACAGTTTCCTAAAGACATTCAAGAGGTCTATGAAGTTTATTGTCCACAATGTTATGAGAAATTACCTAAAAATAAATTAATAGGACATTTAAAAAATTCATCTCACAAAAAAGTTATCAATATTATGAGAGATGGAATAGAAAAATTGCAAAGTGCATTCAAGAGTCGAATTTCGAGCTACCGTTTTTCCACAAAAAACCACTTCACTGACATCCCCCAGTTCTTAGAGGAAATAAAAGAGAAAGTTCTCCATATGATTGAGGAATATATTAAAATGCACTCCAGCTTAAAAATTAATGTGGAATTATTTGGGCTCTATGTTATTGAGGAGAAAGAATTGTCGGACATAAAATCATTCAATACAAGAAACAAAATTGTGATGCATTCAACAGATTTATTGAACTTATATAACGACTTCAAGGAAGAGATAATAGAAAAAGCCTCTACTTTTCAGGAGCGTGACTCAGGATAGGCTCTGAAACACATCAGTTTTCTTGAGGTCAACATTATTAACACAAGTATAACCCGTTAAATGCATCATCGTACATTAAACTGTCAAAACAAATTGAAAATAAGAAAGCCGTTTTGAATATCCAGAATGCTGATGATAAATGTTTCACTTGGGCCGTCAACGCTGCCATCTCTCCTGCCAATGGAAATCCAACGAGAGTGACATCTTATCCGCATTACTCTACATTGTTAAATTTTGAAGGTATAGATTTTCCAGTTAAACTTAAAGATATTCATAAATTCGAAAGTTTAAATAATATATCTATAAATGTATTTGGAGTAGATACTCAATTTAAAAATGGTAAAATGGTTAGTGAGATTGTGGGCCCCTTACACCTCGCACACAATTACACATATAAACTTATTATTTATTACAGACAATGAAGGAAACAGTCACTACACACTTATTAAAGACTTGTCGCGATTAGTTTCTTCCCAGAAATCGAAATGCAATGGTAGAAATTATATTTGTGACGGTTGTCTGCAATTTTTTAATTCTCGTGAGAAATTGGTAGCCCACGAAAGTAACGATTGTAATCATTTATGCACCAGACCCTGAACCTCTAATTAATAAGTGTGATGAAAGACTTGCCGGGAATATCCTCAAATTCACAAATATTGAAAAACAATTACCAGTCCCTTTCGTAATATCCCTGTCAAAAAATCCTATTTCAAACTTATAGATAATTATAAATTTTTTATGGGTAATCATAAGAGCCTATCTGGTTTATAAGGTTTTATACAGTACATTAATTTTGCCATATAGAAATTATATTGGGATGAATAAGTATCTAAAGGAATCTTAATTGAGTTGGAATACCCATGTTGTTATTGGTATGTTTCCATAAGTGTTTATACTAAAAACAGTTTTTATATGGCATTACAATTTTTAATTTGATAAGTTCTCATGGGATCTGAATAGTGTTGAAACTGGAAAGGTTTCATCAGTAAAATCAAATACGAGTTCTGTAATCTTTCATAAGAAACAATTAGTATATGGTTTTTGTAAGATCTGAGGGGTTGTTATCAGTTTAGTTTATATAATAATTTAATGAGGATTTATAAGGATACGTATTAAAAAGTGTTAATAAGGTATTACATCGAATATTCTTGTGGCTTTTTATGGGATCTGAAGAGTAATGAAATTGAAAAGATATACTATAAGGAGTTCCTAATAGACAATTTTATCCATTTTTATAAGGATATATTTGTACTTATTTTTATAAGACTTCATGGGTATATATTAGTTTAGTTTATATAAGAATTTAATGGAAACGTGTAAGGATGCAAGTTAAAAAGTATGAATAAGGTATTATCGAATACTTTTGTTTTCTTGGAATCTGAAGAGTAATGAAATTGAAAAGATATACCAAGGAGTTCCTAGTAGGCATTTTATACATTTTTATAAGGATATATTTCTACTTATTTTTATAAGACTTCATGGGTCCATATCAGTTTAGTTTATATAAGAATTTAATAAGGATTTATAGGGACATCTATTAGAAAGTATTAATAATGATTTACAAACTATTAATTTGATAAGTGTTCATGGGGCTCCAATAGTAGTAAAACGAATAATGTTTCATCAGAAAACCAGGGATCAATTTTATAACATTTAATAAGAAATAATTAGTATATATAAGATTTGAAGGGTTATCATTAGTTTAGTTTTATATAAGAATTTAATAAGGATTTCTCAGTGCACCCATTGAAAAGTATTATTTACAACTATTAATTTGAAAAGTTTTCATGGGATTTCAATGGTAGTTAACCTAAAAAAGTTACAATACTTACTAAACTAAACTTACTAATACAATAGATTTCATATAATTTACATTAAAATCCATTGTAAGATTAAAATCCATTGTAAGTATATGCACATTGTATTTTAAAAATCCCTCTTATTCCCATAAAAGCATAAAAGTCTTACAATAGGCCTCAAGCGAGGAATATACGTTAAAAACTCACAAAATCTATAAAATTTTCGTGTTCCAAACGCCATAAAAACTTATAAATACTTATAGGCCTCGTACTGAGAATTTACATTAATATCTTTCTCATATAAAAACCTATAAAACTTCGCAATTTAATTACCACAACTACTTATAAATATACTAATAGACTTCATTCGGAGAATTTACTTTAAAACCCCATTGCATATCCTCATAGAATTTTATAAAAACTTCGTGTTTATTATTAAGACCTGTAAGTGTTGATAAACTTCAGGCAAGGAATTTACATTCAAAACACATTTCAAATACTTAAAAAAAGATACATCTGAACCTATAAAATCTTCGTATTTCAAACACCATATAAGAACTTACAAATACTGATAGGCCTCGTATGGAGAATTATTTTCATTAAAAATACTTTTCAAATACATATAAAATATCTATAACACTTCATATTTCAATTACCGTGAAAACGTATAACTACTGATAGACTCCATATAGGAAATTTACATTAAAAGCCCATTGTAGGCAGCAAATCTTATAAAAACTTCGCATTTCCTATTAATATATGCAAATGCTGATAGACCTCAGGCAAGGAATTTACATCAAAAACACATCTCAAATAGCCACATCAAACCACATTCAGAACTTATAAAAAAACTTTGTATATCAAATATTATAAAAACTTACATATACTAATAGGTTTCATACGAGGAATGTACATTTAAAACACACACACACACACATAATTAAAACTTATAAAAGTTTAGTGTTACATACCACAGCCTCCAGTAGAGGGAGCTGTTATACATGTCGCTAATTCATATCTAATCTAATGTGACCTAGGAAACTAGTGTGAGCTTGTTAAATTCAAACTACTGCTAACTTATTAACTGCGTTTAGGCTAGAACGCTAGAGAAAACAAGGACTTTTGCAGTATTTAGTGTTTCCCACTATATTACTATTGATATTTGAAATATTAATAGTAAGTAAATAACATTTACTTACTTATGTAAGTTTATGGGATTTGGTATTAAAATACACAACCAAAATCTGTAAAAAAAACCTATCAATACTAATAGAATTTCTATGGGAAATTTACATTCAGAACACTATACAAACCTATAAAAACCTATAGAAACTTTTAATTCATCAATACTAATAGATATCATATGGGAATTTACATTTAAAACACTAGAAAAACCTATAAAAACTTTTAATTACATATACTATAAAAACTTATCAATACTTGTAGACACCATATGAGAATTTACAATTAAAACACATTTCAAATACACATCAAAAATTATAAAAACTTATACATTTTTTTTATAAGGTTTTATAAGGATTTTTTGACTTTGAAAGTCTATTAAAACCGATTCATCATAATGAACCATGTGATAGTAAATCTTTCACCGTTAAGACATATCAACATGAACCATACTCCTTTTGTTTGTATATAAAGTGTAATTTCGATGACAAACTTTCCAAACTTGCATATTATCGAGGTATTGACGTCGCGGATGTGTTTGTTAAAAAATTGGAAGAACATGTTTTAAAATTGTATCAGTCATTTGAAAAATATAGTCGAAATGAAACCATTGACAGAAAGTCAACAAGAATTTTTCGATAACAGCCAAACTTGTCATATTTGTGATAAACCCTTTGAAGATGGAGAAGAAAGGGTCCGTGATCACTGCCACGTTACTGGTAATTTTAGAGGACCTGCGCATTCTCGTAATTTAAATTTCAAAATTCCTAAATTTATACCAGTGTTCTTTCATAACTTGACTAATTACGATTGTCATTTATTTAAAAAATTAGCTTTACAGCGAGAAAAAATACAAGTTCTTGCACAAAATAAAGAAAAGTATATTACATTTTCCAAGCAAATTCTCGTTGATAAATCTAATGATGAGAAACCGAAAAACATTTACATCAAATTGAGGTTTGTGGATTCATTTCGCTTTTTACCTGCTTCATTAGATAAATTAAGTCAAACATTGGAACCTCATCAATGCCTCGAAGTGAAAAAATTTTACAGTGATGAGAAACAATTCAATTTAATAAGACGAAAAGGTGTTTTTCCGTATTCATACATTGAATCTATGGAAAAATTGGATGATACTGAATTACCATCACTTGGGCAATTTTTCAATATTTTGAGTGGTGAATCAATTTCTCAGGAGGATTATGATCGTGCTTGTGAGGTATGGCAAACCTTTAATTGTCAAACTCTCGGTGAATATTCAGACATTTACTTGGTATCGGATGTGCTGCTTCTTGCCGATATTTTTGAAAATTTCAGGCAAATATGCATGCAAACGTATAAATTAGATCCTGCACAGTACTTAACTGCTCCGTCATTAAGTTGGGATGCTATGTTACGAAAAACTGGTATTCAACTTCAGCTTCTAACTGACATTGATATGTTGCATTTCTTTAGGAAGGGAATACGTGGCGGTGTTAGTCAGTGTAGTAATAGAAAGGCTGTGGCAAATAATCCATTTATTTTAAATTATAATCCTTCAGAACCAACGTCATACATACTATATTTAGATGCCACAAACCTTTGCAACAATGTTTGCCTACAGGTGATTTTAGATGGTTAAATGATTATGAAATCGAAAACTTTGACTGTACTGATTTCGGTGATGACTCGAGAAAAGGTTATGTACTAGAAGTAGATTTAGAATATCAGCAACATTTACATGATAAGCATAATGATTTACCATTTTGTCCTGGAAACATCGTGCCTCCAGACTCTAAAAATTCAAAATTAATATTAAATTTACATAATAAATCTAAGTATATTATCCATTATAGAAATTTGAAACAATGCTTGGAACAAGGATTAATACTTAAAAAAATTCAGTCATTGAATTTTCACAATCAGCTTGGTTAAAAACTTATATAGATTTGAATACTAAACTCAGAAATTCTTCTAAAAATGCATTCGAGCGAGATCTTTTTAAATTTTTAATTAATTCCATATTTGGCAAAACTATGGAAAATGTAGACAATAGAGTTGACGTGAGGCTAGTATCGCGGGAGAATAGTGTAGGCAGTGTTGATGCTGAAGGATTAATTGCAAAACCAAATTTCAAATCCTGTGCAGTGTTTTCGGAAAATTTAATAGCAGTACAAATGTCTTTATTAAAAATATTATACGATAAGCCGCTCTATATAGGTCTCGCTATTTTAGATATATTTAAGACTATAATTTACGATTTTTTTTATAATTTCATAAAAAAGAAATATGATGACAAAGCTTTTCTATGCTACACCGATACAGACTCTCTAATTTTAGAGATTTACACTGATAACGTTTACGATGATATTAAAAAAAATCTAGAGCTATTCGACACATCAAATTTTTCTGTCCCAAATATACACAACATTCCAAAAACACAATCAGTTGTAGGCAAAATGAAAGACGAATATGCAGGAATACCTATAGAAAGCTTCTTTGGCACTGGAGCGAAAGCTTATTGTGTTCGAGCAAATGGTGATGTCACAAAGAAAGCTGAAGGTGTATCAAAGAGTGTTATAAAAAATCAGTTACATTTGGTCAATTACAAACAAATTGTCGAGGATGGCGGGTTGATATATCGAAAAATGTATGTTTTCTCATCACATCTGCATACCCTATATACTGAACTAAAAAATAAGGTTGCACTGTCTTGACACGATGACAAACGATATGTTTGGCCCGAGAGCACAAAAACTTTGGCGTGGGGGCATTACTCTATCAGTAATTTACACAATAATGCTAACCATGATCCCGCGGAAGATAATCTCACAATTCTTTTAAGTTTAGCTAATGAAATTATTGAAATGGAAAATCTAGCAAAAGACTTTGACACTGACTTTGATTTTTTGTAAATAACTCTTACTCGTTTATATTTAATGTATCATATTTTGGTTAAGTTTTAATATATAAGTTAAGAAATTATTATTCTTGTATGTATTTTGTTTGTAAAGAAATTATGTTATAAATTGTCTTCCACAGCATACGCTGTGTATTCTCAATAAAAGAATAATGTAAAGTAAGCAATAGATTGTCATAAGTTCAATGAATTGTTAACGTTGTAAGTTGAATAAAATACAGGATGCACAAGTGCTGACTATGCAAGTATGGCCGGATGTATGGTGAAATGGGAAATGGAAATATGAAACTTATACATATAATAATATGTATTACTACATCTAAATTATAACTATTGATATTGTGTCGTTTTCATATTCTGTATATATTGTACTACAATAAAAAAAAACAAGATTAATTTTTTTAGTTTTATTTATTTTAAACTTGTAACATTATAAAATTCTTATACAAATAATGGACATTAGAAAGTGCACACATGCATTTATTATTTGAATGATAGAAACATTTTGCTGTTGACTTTTCTAAAGGTGGACGCTCCTCAAATTCTAGTACAGGTTGCGAAATAAATTGTCTGATGTAGTTTGCTTTTTCACCCCCTTTCACATAAACGTAATCAGGGCATGTTGTCAAATCTTGAATAATTTTGGCGAACATATGCAGTGGTGTAAATCCATCAGCCCATTTAATGCAGTGATGATTCCCTGTTAACCACTTGACTTGTTTTTGTAAGTCTGGTGAAAGTAACTCAAATGGATGAGGTGGTTGAATGATATAGTGACACATTTTGACTCCATCATACCCTGCCAGCTCTTTAACAATAAATTTATTGTTTTCTATTTTAAATCCTCGAATGTCCACAGCCAATATATTTTTAAATTATGTAGTTTTTTTAAAACTTCTACTTTTTGTACAATATAACTCTACTATTTTTCTCAAATGTCTCAATTTTTTTCTGTGCTCTGTCAACAATCGTGCACATTCTGACTTGATACTGAAAGTTTGGATTTCTTGCTTATATAGTAAAAATATGTCATGCGCATTTCAATGCTGACGAACAATTTTAGTCAGAGGATTATAAGTGAAATGTTTCTCGTGTAATATAAGACAATATGCAGTAATATCCGAAGTAGTTGGGGTATCTGTTTCAAATTCAATTCTCATGACAATTGACCCCGTTTGTATCGTTTCCTTTTGGCGAGAACAGTCAATATGTGTTATTGCTGCAATATCCTTAAATTCTGTTGGATTGAAAATAGGTTGATTTATTTTATAAGGATAATAGGATTCCTGGAAACTTGCAAACATATCATAGAGATTTATTGTTTCCGAAGTCTAAGTATAGATCATTATATGGGTATCTTTCAGAATTCAAGAAAACCCGCACGTTTCTGAGTCCACAGTCATCGAATTTGCTCATATCAGTTGTAATTTTTCCTTTCCTATCGTTCTGAAATGCTATTATCACATGTCTAGGTGTTTCAACTTTGGTGGATGTCTAGATAGGCCATGTATGTCTGCTTGAAGGAGGTAGAGATGGATATTCAATTAATTCCCAGCTTCTAAATTTTATTGGGAGATCTACATTTTGGCTAATAATTTGATCCAATCTGAGTTGTTCTGACATATTCACAGTGACATGTGGTACCCTCCAAAATATTTTACTAATTGTAATTTTAGGTTTTTCAGAATCATCACTACTTGTAATGCTATCTAAATCATTGCTATTACGTATTAGTACTAATTCTTGCCTCATATTAATAATAATCTTTCAAAAGTCTTCAAAGAAACCAACTAGTAATATTAATGGAATGCAAACATTGAAATTTCCGTTTATATCAGCTATAATTTTTTCTGCCACGCCCTTTTTCTTTTTTGGAAACCATCCAGTATTTTGCATGAAAATGCTTTCATTTTCACTGTACGATAGGTAATTTTTTTAGGGTTGAAACCAAACCAACATTTCTCACTCCATCTACTACTATTCCATTCATTTCATATCTAATTTCACGAAACAAAAAAGTGATTCCATTATTAATAAACTCCAATACAGCAGCTTTAGCTCCATCTTCTTTCGTTAATTTCCCTTCAATATATAAATAACTATTGCACGGCGCAGTATAGGAATCTAAATCTTGAATGGGAATTCTTGTTTCATCATTGTAATCTAGACTTCCAGATATATTGGGTTGATATGTATGAAACTGATACTCTGCAATTAAGTTATCGCTGAAGGGTTCATCAGTAATATTTAGTAACTCCATTACACTAAAACGTCAAGTCCAAGCGTTATTAAATACTGGCGATTCTTCGATGTTATTGAGTTGAACTTGTCTTCAAAACTGTCGTATTTTTCCTTGCTCGCTCTTTTATAGTACGGCTGATGTCTATAAATGGGTGATCTTGAATTAAATATCAGCACCATTTTACTATTTGATTGATTTTCTCAGATGGAGTCTGACAGTCCAAGTTTCTTTTTGAAAATTGACAAGATGTCCTACTTGGTCGACTATTTTAACAGTAATGTTGCTAATAGTTTTAACGCTCACCGGGAAATAAATAATGTTCAACGGTGACTCCACTATTTTATACCCAACTGGTACTGTCGGAAAGAATTGATGAATAATATGTACAGGTTGTCCATTAAAAAAAGAACCCATCGCAATATTACAGTCGATGCAGATAGTATTCACTTTAGAAATTTTTACAGTGTGATCGGAAGTATTGTTACCATTAATTTTTAACTCTCTTTTCTCGAAACAATACCGAACCTATTGAATTCTGCACATTAAAATTTATTTTCCTATTTGTGCGTATAGTAACCTTAGAAGTATTGATATCTGTGCTAATCCTGATTGCTGCTTCGTCATCTTCATCACATATTTTGTTCTCCATGTATTTTATAATATCATCAATTTCATAGCATCCCTGAGGGAGTTCTACGACATGTTCGTCATTTTCCCCCCACGCAAATTTATTGTTACTGTTGTCAATATTTGGAATCATATTGTATGTATCAAAATTTGTCAATCCAATTTCATAGTCCGCCTCATCATCTAAATATATAGGAGGATTGAAATCGTAATTTAATATGGAAGATTTTCCACTAAGAGCAAAAGTAAAAGACATATTTACACGTTAATGGCTTATTATATAATGAATAGGAACATATTATTTATATTGGTGTGTAACAGTTACATTTTGATTCCCCTGTATAATAAAAATTTCCAACCCATATTATTCACATTTGGTGGAATAATATTATTATATCCTCTTAGGTATGCAACCAGTAATACCTACATTAATAATAAGTATTTTGTCTAAGAGTGTAGAGCTTCGATTTACTTATTATTGTTCTTAATATGAAAACTATTTCCTTAAATCATGTCAGGGGCTCAAAGAAAGGTTGTAGGAATTTTCTTGCCAAATTTAATTTTCTTTTGGTACCTGAAAGGGAACAATTTGTAGGCTAAAATGTATTTTGTTATTAAGGTATTATTTACAGCTAAGGCAGACAATTTAATTATCACATACAGATAGTTACTATTATTTTATTATCTTTCTTTTAAATTCAAATTTCAAACATAGTGGATTCTCTTAGTAATTAATTTAAGTTGACAAACAGAATTTTTTGCTGAAAAATAAAAAGCTAACAAAAAAGGGCCTTTTTGTCCAAGAAAGAGCAGCCATGCTGGCAATTTAAAAATTGTGAAGAACATCTTCCTTAATTTTAATAATTTTTGGGAAAAACGCCTAATAACAAACTAAAGTATGTCTTATTTAATTTTCCCTATCAATTTTGATATAAATTTCATATAATTCGATACTTAGACGGAATTATATTTTTAGGCTCGTTCCGAAATACCTATTTCAAGAGGCTCGTACTTTTGTTTATTACCTCAATGAAACTTGTTGTAATCTCTTTGTTAAACGTAGTACGCTGATCTGCGTAGAAACGTATATATATATCAAATTTTGTTGTCTGTGGTAAATTAATTTTGGAACTGCTTTGGTTGGAGTCAAGAGAATATTAGAGAAATTACCTACACATTGTTTTGTTTCGGGGCACCCTGGAGATCATCAGCCTTACGCATGTTAATCATGGTCTCATGGTAAAACCGAGAAGTAAGCAAGTACCGTAATTTTTCTTGGATTGTCCTCAAGTATCACCAGCGTATTGTAAGTAATTTTGGCATTTATTTTGTTGTCCACCAGAAGTTGCAGATACCCAGCATACAGCATATCTACAAGTAACGATAGTGCTACGTTATCACTATAGAAGCTCACGGTGTAGTGAAAAAGCAAGTTAACTAAGCAATTTATTATTCATATCTTGTTTACGAGAATAGTGGATTTGTTACCTTTCAATAATATTAATATTTAGTTTAGTCGATGGTAATTTTGTGTCTCGTCCTAATAGTATACCGCTGGATAATGATTGATTAAATCCATGTTATAATAATTAGAAATTTCATGTGAACTCGATAAACGGCCGTTCAACGAGTATTAATATAGGGGCACTCATTTTGACTTGTCGCTAAAATACAATTTTTATCAATTCATATTTCTTTACACATCACATGATGAGTAGATGTGAATAATTAAATACTTACTGTAAACATTGTACATAATTGTTGCTGGTTTAGTGTACTTAATTTACTTGGTAAAAAGCTTACATGTAATTTAAAAGCCTGCATTCTATATTTATATGTGCTGTATTTGAATATTTGAGGTTATATTAACTTGCGTCCTTCGACCATATAATAGGTGTTTTCTTTCTACCAACAATCTTAGCTATGCTAAGTAGTTTTAATGTCACACGCAAACTGTGGTACATACACGAATATTTCACTCATCAGGCGTGACTGAAAAACTACTTAGCTTAGCTCACAAACAACCCACACCTATAGACGTTCTACTGCCGTACATTCAAATGGGATCAAAACTGAAGCGCCTCTGGTGGTTGGAAGCGCAAGCGGAGCTATATTGGCGGCCGGCGGGAAGTTTTAAATAATCTTAAATCTCATTTAAATGCTTTTAAAAGCAGTACTATGCCACATTTGATAATTAAATATCAAAATATGACTAGCACAGTTTCAAAGACACTGAAATTATGCTGCAGAAACAAAACATTTTGGGTAATAAAATTAATGATTCAAGAGGTTTGAATAACATATATTAATTAAAACTGAATAGTGGAAGCCCTTCTTTGAAATAATTAATTAATCATGATGATCTAATAAATCACTTTTTACATTATTTTTTATCACTAATTTATTGTAACTAAACGTTACTGCAGTTTCAACACTAAGCGTGTCATTTTCAAATATTTCACATTTCACAAGAGATCCTCGTTTCAAAATGGAACGCTTAATGTTGAAACTGCAGTAAAGTTTACTTACAATACATTAACGATAAAAAACAAAGTAAAAAGTGTTTTATTAGATCACCATTGTAAAGCACCTTCCGCATAAATAATACCGGCTTTCAAAATGTCGATGACAAACAGTGGATTGTTAATTACTCTTAACCACTTTTTAAAATCTATTGAGGTCTTTAGATGGATGAGGGAACCGATGCTTATGAATCATACTGTCCTCACAATTAATAACACAACATTTTATATCCCATTTCCAAACAATAAACAACTTTGACCATAACTTTGACGTTTGTGACACCACGTCGCTGCCAACTATTTTTTTTGCTACCAACACTATTGATAAAATTACTCTAGAGCGCGACATCTCTGGGTTGGAAGCGCAACTACACTTACATCACGTGACCGTACAAAGTGATTCCATTTGCTTCCATATAAGTTGAAAGTCTATAGGTATGGGTGGTTTGTGGCTTAGCTAAGATTGTTGGTAGAAAGAAAACACCTATTACCTAGAGATGGGTCGTTATCTCTGTAACGCTATTTTGTCGCGGTATTTTTAGGTAACGTACCGTCGCGCTACTAAATGCTAAAATAACCGGTTACTCGGAGCCAACGGTTGGTGCCTGACTGCGCCTGCACATAGCGCTGCCTGTCAATGTTACCAGCGACCAACGCTTGTAAACTTTAACCAGCGACAAGCTGGAAAGATGCAATGCCGTACCAGAGCTTAATGTTAAGCTCTTTACTTTGGCACAACTAAACTAAGATAGGTTTTATATAGTGTTGCCAAGCGTTATATAGTTATTCGACTTTTGCATCTTTTGACCTGGCCCTAATAAAAATTTGTAAAATTTGGTAGATATGTTTTCAGTTTGTCAGAAAAATTAGATGTTTGTTAAATTTTTACTTAAAATATGTAAGAATTTACAGCACAAATTTTAGGGCCACAGAAATGTGGTACCACTTTTCGAATTTCAAATCGTCGATATACCGGTGTTTACCTAGATTATTTCACTCATTAACGCTATAGCCAATGAGAGCCCGTTTTTCCAAAACATTGCACCAATCAAACGTCATTATTAGTGGTAATTCAAGCTAGATCGGCTTTTGACAGGACCAACATGCAAAATTTATCGCTCTAATTTTTTAGGTCGCTGCAGCGGCAAATATGCGAAAATTTTTTGACGTTTTTTGTCGAGCTTTTAAGTTTTATCTATAAATATCTTCTCTAGCTTATTACTAAGTAACGTACTTACCTTGTAAATTGTAATATTGTATTATGTAGTAGCAAACAAAAACACACCTCAATTCCAAAGCGAATCTTGTCTGAAATATATAGGCTGTAACTTTTGCCTATCTGTAACTATGTCAGTTTTCCTAGTGTTCAATCAGGTAACAATTACACACAAAGATTGTACTTAATATAGCTCATAATACAGGAACAAGTCAAGCACAGCTTTCAATAGCAAATCATTTATTATAAATGTCAAGTACACATTCGCTCTGGAACAAACTAAAAATGTATAGTACTTACATATGATAATCTACCAAAAAGTAACTCGTTGAGTCAAAGCTGTGCATCAAACATTATAATTTGTTGTATTTAAAATTCTCTTTGCTTAACAAAGCAAACCTCAACATAATTTATAAATTTCGTAAGTTAAAAGTAAGAATTAAATACGTAAATATGAGTCGATGAACATTTATTTATTATGGAATATAACTTGTAGCGCTAGATCGCCATCTAGCGCTACAAGTTATATTCCATAATAAATAAATGTTCATCTCTATGTCAATCTCGGAACCATGGGTGTACATTTTATTTGGGCGAGACATCGGTACTAAAGTAGTGCTCTCTCTATCGTTCCTCGTCGTATTGCACCTCAGAAACGTCTGAAAGGTGTTAAGCCAGTCTATATATTATAATATCTAAGGTTTCAACTCGTTTTATTTACTAGTTGCCATGGAAACGTCACTAGATTATTTTAAAATATAGCGAATCTCCGTTGTTTCTACTGCGTTTGTTTCAGATTTGCTGTTTTGACAACATGAGTCGGTTTGGAAATATTTCTGTATATCAAATTAGTGATGAAATTGAAAATAAAGGTCAGTAAACTCCAAAAAGTGACAAGAAAACGTCTGAAGGCAGTTAATGAGAAAACATAATATTGAAGATGTACTTAATGAATTATTTATTCGTGAAATATTCTCCTCAAATACCACTCGTGCTTTAAATTTTATCTAAAAATTTTTTCTCAAGCTAAGTCGCCCCTAGTTAATATAACTCGTGCAAATTGGCAGTTTATTATCAAAGATTAAATCCCTCCCGCTAAAGCGGTCGGGATTTAATCAGATAATAAACTGCCAATTTGCACTCTTTATATTACCAGGCAACACGCTTTCGAAAAAATTTTCGATAAAATTTTAAGCACTAGTGATATTGTCGACGGACCTTTTGCACAGGACCGTCGAATCTCCCTGCAATTTATAAGGCACACCCTGTATGTTCACACTATACCACATAAAAAATTCCAGCCTCGTATCTCAAGAAACTACAAAGTAAAAAGTGCTCAAATAAACTTGAGAATGAAAATAAAAATAAATAAATAAATAAAACTATTTCTTTTCTTTTTATATGCAACACGAGACGCCCCTGTCCGGCCAGCGTTCAAGAGGCTTCACCTCGACCCAGCAGGTAAAACTGGTGCGCTTGAAAGGGCTGGCTAGGCGCCGGTTGTCGCGTAGGAACACAATTACGCACCATTACGCGTCTTTGCATTAAATAAATATTTAAATTCAACCAATCGTCATAAAATTTCACACAATTAGTCTAGAAACCTTCAGTCATATCTCGTCAAAATTTCAGATCCCTACGGCATAGGAAAATATTTTATTTTTGCCCTCAAAGGTGCGGATCGCGCTTTTAGGCCAGGTAATCGATGAGCACGGGGAAGCCTCGCGACTCACAGGTAGTCAAGTGGTCTCATTCGACGAGGCTCGTCGTCCCGCACACAGGGCGCGAGCTATTAACCTAGTAGGTCGCAACCGCGGGGCGTAACTCCAAAAACAACGCGGAGGGCACTCTAGCGGGGAGACTAAACTCTTTAATATTAAATAATTCATAGTTGCCGAGCCATTCACGGTGAAGCGCTAAAAATTGGCGACGAGGGGTAGAAAATCCTCAACTTTACGATGGGACCATCCGCGGAACAATCTGCGGGGTGGTTCACGAATTATTATCAAATGAATCACAATTATGCAATTTTGCATATGACCACTTGACCTATGGCAATAAGGGTCCTTATGCTCCGCTCGAAACCTACGCCACCAAAAAGCAACACCCAAACCTTCGAGGGTACAAAAGCAAAGACAAGGAAAAAAGGGAGTCAGTCTCCATTTTTTCGCCAAGTAAGAAACACTCCCTTGCATAAGGGTGTTCGCCGTGTCGAGTTCTTTGTTCTTTCTATTAATGTTAAATCTCATGTAAATTCAGTGAAACAAATCATTGCAGTGTCGCAAACACGTTCAGCCAGTCGATAAAAAAAAAACATTTTTTTTATTAGCGATTTCCACGAGCTAGTAGAACTTAGCCGCAAACCGCGAGAAATTCCGCGGCGTCATTGACGCGACGCCGAGTTGTATCTGAGTCTTCGGTAAATTAACGATCATTTTTAAACATTAATTAAAGCACTTTGACAGTCAGCGAAACCACGGAGAGCATCTCCGCTGAGTTTAATTTTTTTATATATTCATCTATGACTTCAAAGAATAATTTCAGACAATCATAAAGTCTTTTTCTTTCACACTTTCAAATTCATCTAGATCACTCTAGGAACCCTGGCTGGAATCGCGAGTTACTCAACCTAACTGAGTTAATTAAATTCTCCCCCGTCGATCCGCGAGTGTAAACCATAGTGCGAGCAACAGGTGTAGTGTATTCTTCAGGGATTACAGCGAGGGAGAGGAGTAAGCATTTTTTTATATTCGACGTCATCGAGCCAAGCTCAGGCGAACAGTTTCGTTGTATTCACCTGTGCTATAGCTACCTGTATTGTCTGCAGACCAACTCTCAATTATTACCTATCACAGGTGGGCTGGGCGAAACTAACTCCTTGAGCACGGGTCTGTACCTTTTTCTTTTCGCATTGATTTCATTGCCTTATCGTTAGTGTGTACAAAAAATAGTGCGACGTAAGGGAGAGCTATTGTCGATCTAAACAACAATAAGATTCATAAACCTTTGCTTGAAAATAAAATATAATAAACTTAAGCCGACCCCGACTCTCGAGGGTTGTCAAGAAGTGCTTTTACAGCCTCCTCGAATGATGAATTAGTCCCTCAGGCTAATCGCTGCCAAAATTGCGTAAAATCACGAATTTTTAAAAAAAATTTTAAATTAAATTCAAATAAAATAAAGGACGCTTGGGAAGTCGCCATTTTTACAGGGTTGTAAAGTGCTGTGTCTGTTCGTTTAGAGGGCGTGGGGAGTTGTTACGAGAGTGGCTTCGCGTCAAAGTTAATTACCAGCCTAATCAGTGGCGTAAAGTACGAGATAGTAGGTCCTAGGTCAAGGGCTAGTGGAACGCGCGAAACCGCGTAATCGTGAATCATCTAAATTGTGTCAAAATAATTTTTCTCTTTAAATTATTTAAATTACAGTGAGCCATTGGGCATCCATTAGTATATCCTGCGCGTCTTTCGCCTAGCGGAGACGCGAGGAGCTTAGAGTCTGCTTTTGCGCAGTGGGAAGCTCCGCCTCCCTCTACGACGGATCTTGAAATCAACAAGAAGGTCCGCCATTTAAATTTTAGCATAGCGTCCTTTCAAAATTACTAAAACAAATTCTAAATCATTTAAATTCTTTTCGTTCTGGCTTTTCAATCATCGCAGATACAACTGCCACCTCCTAAATTAAAAGGTTAAGCTCCACTAAGCAGTTGTCAAGGACTTAACGTTTCGCGGGGACAATAATCACCTGCTGCAGACACAGACACCTGTCAACTACCTGTCGAAGGTAGCTACCCGGTGCTTGACCCATATTTAGTGACCCACTAACCGAGTTTCAAGCGTTATGTCCCCTTTTGCTATTGATCAGCTGTCTAGAATTCACAAATTATATTAGTTAAAGCAATTAGCCTTAGCAAATGTCATTAGCGCCCAAATAAATATAACAAATTAATAGTGTAAGCTATTCGGGACTCATATCGAGCTTAAGGTTTGAGAGTACAACTCGCTATCTCGCAAGTGCACGACTATAGCCCCCCTTCGTCGTACTACTTCCAGGTGCGCCAGGTAAAGGGTGTTAGCGTCCAGGTACGAAGGCCACGAAACCGTGAAACCTTGCCTGCACTTCATGCAAGTAGAGGCCGCGTATTTTTTGTGGCAAAGTGCGTTGCTCGTGCTTCCGTTCTCTTGTCTGTATTGTTTACTTATCTTACCGTTCGCTTGTTGTATAGAAGTGTACAGGTATTGCACCAACCACCTGTCACTCGTCCGTAGAATATATGCAGTATTAGAGATACCAAAAACCGCGACTCTGTATTAACTGATGTTAACTGTCATCGAGCGGCTCTGGTACCGTACCTAGGCGCGACTCACCTGGATCCTAAACTTCACCATAGAACGGCGAACAGGTGAAACCGAAGTTCAGTTACCGAGAGGTGAATTAGCTCCTAAGAATAGAACTTGCCCGGTTCCTTTTAATTTTTTTATTGTTCTTTATTATTGTTATTATTATTCATCCTTTAGGCCCTGATTCTAAATTTCAAATTCATAAGTTACAAGTAGGATAGGTACTTAGTTTAAATTCCTTAAAACCACAGGTGGAGCACCACGTTTTTTTTTTTTGTTCTTTCGTTTTAGTAACGAATTAAGGGACTCCTTCTTGTACCTACTTATTTTGTTATTTTATAGTTGTGTTGCCTGGCACAGTTAGTGTTAAGAATTTTAATTAATCACGGCAGGTACTTTAGGTTTTAAATCATTGCGAAATCAAATCGGATACATTTAGGACTTTTAGAATTTTATTTTTAATTTTTAGGTTTTAGTTTTAGGGGAGGTTTTAATTTTTTTACGTTTTTGTTTTTTTTTTTCCATTCAGTGGAATGCATTATTAGTTAGAAAGTTATCGTAATTGTACATTATTATTGCTTCAATCACATTAATATAGTCCGTATTCGAAGGTATACAATCCTTCAGCGGTATATGTATATACCATTCAATTTTTTTTTAATCTTTTTTTTATTAATATTTTTTTTTATTATTTTATTATACATAATTTTTTATTTCTTTTATTTCCTTAATATTATTATTAAACTTATTTACACTCATACATTATTGCTCTTAATTAATCTAAAAACTCCGTCTCTTTCATTAAAGTAACTTTTATCACACCTCAATCCCAGCCAGAGGCAGTGCTTGGTAGGGCTTTTAAGACAGGTCTTTGGCATCACCCTCTAATGTGAGGATCTTAGTACTAGCCACCATAGTTGTGATAGGACTTGTTGTTGCTTGCTGGTACATCTGTACATGGACTATTAAGCGGAGATTAACCCCCAACGAATTACCTGGTGTTAGTTACTCTGTCATCTTACCGGGACAGTTTCCAAGTTCCAAGCGTAAAGTAGTCATCGTCAGGTGGCAATCCGCTGTACACCGCTATAGCCCTGTCGGTCGGCCCATCCACCTTTGAGGACCCCTGCGCAGGTCAGAATACCTAACAATTTAGAATCTCGGGCGCAGTAGCCCTATTCGCGGGAAGAACGACGAACACTAACTCTCTGAGAGCCAGGTAGATTTAAGCCTGGTTACGGTGTTCGTCGCGTTGTTACTTTTTTCTTTTTCTCTGACCTGAGGTATCCTCACTGGCTGCGCTTAACGCGCCGACTTTCGTGATTGAAGGATAGGGCGACTTTCGTGATTGAAGGATAGGGGGTTGGTCCTCCGTCCTCCACGGACCTAACTGCCCCGAAGCTCACCAGAACCTAACCCTGAGAGGTCGGCAGTAGCTGCGTGATACGCATAGGTAGGTAGGCGCTGGCGCCCGACTTCCATTACATAAATTTGTGACCTCCTACCGCTCAATCCGGGGTCTTCCCCAGGACTGGCCGCCCCTATTTCGCCCCCGCACGCAGCAATCTCGTCGACATGGCGCCCAACGTCAGGGCTCCCACTATTTAAAGAGCGCTACCACCCAGCATCACATCTCCGGAATTCCCGGAATAAATTAAACTTGCCCTTCAAAAAATTTTTTTTCTCTTTTCATTTTTTTCCATTTTTCCTCTCTTCACGTTAAGTTTCCTTTCGTTGCGTATTCCGCTATAACGACTAGATAAGATTCCCCCATGCATAGAAGCCGCGCTCTAGTAGTGGACCAGTCCGGAGAGTCGGACGAGTTCTTCGGGGCAATAAATACATTTCCAATGGACCTGCCTGATTCAAGGACTTTGTCCACACCTATCGAGCGTGCTGGTAATAGGTACGTGTCGATTAACATGGAACCCTCGTTCGAGAGGGCATCCCCCGCTCCCGCTCCCGCTCCAAGGCCTCGAGAAGCCCAGTCCCCTCTGGACTTCGAGGCCCACATGGAACGGATGTTTTCGAAGATGACGGACGCGTTCGTGTCCGCTCTCGGACGCGTAACGCCCAGTCCGTCGGTCCACCACAAGCCACTACCCCTGCCGGAATTCCGAGGCCTCGAACACGAGAGCGCGGGAGACTTCCTCCAGCGAATGGAAGATCATTTCCGACGCCTTAGGGTCAGGGATCCAGCGATCCAACTGGCCCTGAGCGTGGATCAGCTGCGCGACCAGGCTAAAACCTGGTACGAGCCGTACCGCTATTTGATCAACTCGTACGAGGCATTCTGCGAACGCCTCGTCGAGAAATACGACGCCACAGAAAATCTAACGCGGGCGACCACCCAACTTTATGGCGAGCGGCAGAAGTCCGGCGAAGCCGCTGCGGTTTTTATTACCCGAAAAATGTGTTTGTTTAACCGGGTGGCCCGAAGTCAACCGGAATACGCCCGGATCTCCATCGTGTTAGACCTCCTGGAGCCAGAACTCTGCTCCCGGATTAGGTGCCACCCCTTCCGCTCGCTGGAGCAGCTTGTTACCCTCGCGAGTAAAGTAGAGGCGGACATGAACCGCGCAGCTCCTTCCAAAACCCACCGGCAGCCTGATCGTCCTAATGCCGAAGGTGGAACTCGGCCCAAACGTTCCGAGGAGCCCAACAGGCCTCCTCCACTTCCCCAGGGAGCCACACGTAACCCCCCGTCAGTAGCACGCATACCGTCTACCCCATGTCGCTATTGTCAGGGCGCTCAATTCCACTTCCACAACGAGTGCCCTAACAATCCTTTCAGAAACCAACGACAGAACGCGGGTCGGGAGACCGACCGCGCTCGACCCCCACCTTCACGCGATGATAATCGCCAATCCTGGAGGGATCATCCCCCTCGCAACTCACCTAATGGGTTTCAGTCTAGGCCAGACAATGGCTATCCGGCCAACCGCCCGTTTAACACCGGCGCGACATCCAGAGCTAGAACTAATCCCTTCTCGGGAAACCGAGAGCGGGCCGAGGGCAACAACGGTCGCCCAGCCCCGGCCACGAACTCGAACCCCATTACGACCCAAAATTAACTGACCCTCGTCAACCAGATGACGTCCGCCGGAGGGCGTTAAGCTCAGCCAAGTCCCCTGAGTCCCGCTCACAGCGGAGTCCCCCCCGTTCCGGCGGTAACTTCCCACCTTCGGAACTCCTCCGCCGGAGGGCGCTAAGCTCAGCCCCTGACCGGTCATCAAGCCCCCAATGCCCAAACCCTTCGGGAAAGCTTCCCCAAACACAAGACTCCGCCAACTGGAGACACCCCCCAACTCCCGTTAGCCGCTACCCGCACTCCCGCACGCCGTGGAACAGGGCCAACCCCGATGACCGGGTCCAGTTACTGGACGACCTACGCCGGAGGGCGTTAACTTCAAAACAGACCCCAGAGCTCGGAGAGAGACCAGACTCCGACGCTTTTCCCCTTCTCGAGGCGCCACCCCAATTCAGGGATCCAATCACACGAGTCCCCCCGCACGACGCGGACCGCCTTCCCCACAGGGAAGCCAAGGTCGAGGGGCACCAGCCTTTCCAAGGCGAAACCCCGCCCACTTCTCACGGTCCACAATCCGCCCCCCCACGCCTCGAGGAATTGCCCTCGCACACCCTCCCTATCCCGGGAGGTCTCGCCGCTCACCGTGACCCTCCCGGAACGTCCACTTGGGACAACTTCCCCCGCTCGGCCACATCGGTTGACAAGCCCCCCCTCTCATTCGCTGAACCCCCGCTCCAACCGGAGCACATTACCAACGACTCCCCAGTCCCACACATGCATAAGAACCCCACCACATCGACCACAGCAGAGGCCCTACCTCGGGTCGCGCACGCAACCAGAATCATCCCAGCAGGGACACCAACCGTCAAGCGCTTGACGCCTCACGTCAGCGCCGACATCCCTGCTTCTTCCACCTCTACGGAGGCAGTTTCATTCCCTTCTCCGGGAGAGTGTCCTTCCAGCTCCCCGAAAGAAGTTTCACTTCCCCGACCTTCGAGTCAAATTTCATTCCCTCAACCCAACGAAGGACTGGGAGGCACAGGTCACGTCTTCGACCACCTCTGTCCTGCCCCCCCTTCGTGTCGCGACGTTAGTGACCGTCAGGGTTTCCCTGCGTCTAGAACCAACAACTGCTTGACCAACAAACGACCACGACGCCCACTAGAAACTTTGAACGCCGTGGAAGAGCTTCCGCGCCTTCCACGGGTAATCGTCCAGATTGGCGGACAACGCCACTCTGCGCTCATAGACTCAGGCGCTACCCGTAATATTATTAATGCTCGTTTCGCGTCTGAGTACCAACCCGGCGAAGGACACGTACAGTTCGGGATGGCCTGCGGCGCCGATACCATCACTTCCCTAGGGAACATATTTATAACTTTTTACATAGACGACCGCCAATACACGGCGCAATTTAATATAATTAGCGACCTTAACGAGGATATAATACTCGGGGCCCCGTTCCTATTCAAGGAACGCGCGGTCCTAGATTACCAACGAAGTTGTCTGTACGTTGGCACTGACGACAGACAGACGGTGTTTTGGGATAACACCAACAGAGACCACGTTCCGCGAACTGACGCCGTATTGCCAGAGACAATTGAAATACCTCCCGAAGGCAGCGCCCTTCTGGCGCCGCTCTTCGAGGAGTTCGCTGACATTTTCTCGGACTCTCCATCCCAAGCCACCACAATAACGACGTGTCATCGAATCATTCTCACAAATCCTACCCCGATACATGTCCGCCCTTACCCCCTATCACCGGGGAAGAAGCGGATCCTCAATGAACAGGTCGAGGAGATGCTTGAGGCGGGCGTTATTGAGCCAAGCACGTCACCGTACAGTTTCCCTCCGGTTATCATAGAGAGGCCGGGGAAGAAACCGCGCTTTTGCGTCGATTATCGCCGTCTAAACGCGGTGACACTCGACGAAGCCTCAGTCTTGCCGAAGATCTTCGACACCATAAAAGACTTCGGGGATGCACGGTTCTTCACACTACTCGACTTGAAGAGCGGTTACTGGCAAGTGCCGATGCACCCTGCCAGTAAACCATACACCGCCTTCTCGACTCCAGACGGGGCGACTTATCAGTTCCGGGTTATGCCGTTCGGCCTAAAATCTGCCCCGGCAACTTTTCAGAAACTGATGGCCCGAGATGTCCTCACGGGTTACCTGCACAACTTCGTGCAGGTGTATCTGGATGACATCATCATCTTTAGCAATGACTTGACAGACCACACCAAACACTTACGACTAGTCTTTGAGCGACTGAGGACTCATAACCTCACGGTGTCACCCAGCAAATGCACCATCGCGGCGCAGGAGCTGGACTACCTAGGACACCGGATTAGAGGTTATACGACGACCCCGCAAGACAAGCACGTATTAGCCATCAAAGAATTTCAACCTCCGGCCACCAAGAAACAGCTTCAGAGCTTTCTTGGGTTATTCAACTGGATCAGGGAGTACATACCAAACGTCTCCTTGTTGACGAAGCCCCTGACCCAGTTGTTGGCCAAAGACCTGAAATTCAGATGGACAAGCGAGTGTCAGCGGGCGTTCGATGAGCTGAAGGAGGCTGCTTCACAGCCGCTTCAGCTACACCGGCCAGATTTTGCGAGGCCGTTCGTCCTTCAGACGGATGCATCTCTTATCGGGATGGCCGCGGTACTGTACCAGCTGGACGAAGACGGCGAACGACGCATCGTGTCGTACGCCAGCTCGACGCGCAGCGAGACTGAGAGGAAATATCATATAAATGAGCTCGAATGCCTCAGTCTGGTGACGTACATCAAAAAATACGCACTCTACTTACAGGACCGACCATTCACGGTCCGTACAGACAACCGCTCGTTGCTTTGGCTCAACAAACACCGAGACCAAAAGACTAAATTTATGCGTTGGTCACTCCTCCTCCAGGAGTATTCCTTCCAAATAGAGCATTGTCCGGGAAAAGAGAACCTGCTGGCGGACTTCCTCAGTCGGCACCCCGACAGGGAAGCCGCCCGGCCGGAACTCGATGAAGGCAGGATGTTACTGCCAGATCGCGCGAAACAATCGGAGGCCATCCGAACATTGACTACCACCGGACTATACAGAGAAATAACTGACGCCCAGCGTCGATCCACGGCAACACAAGCCCGGATCGAGCGCTGGAATAGACTAAATACAGATGGAGCAGTAACAGTACGTGACATAGAATTCCACCGCAAACACCGAGTACGAGACGGGTTGTTATGGCGCTATACTGATGGGCAACATACGCTTTGCGTACCTTGTTCACGAATCCCGAGAGTAATAGCGGGACACCACGATACGAAGGGAGCAGCACATCCGGGGCGCGATGAGACCACACGGGCTATACTCCGAGGGTATTATTTTCCAAACGTCTCCCGACACGTCGGGAGCTACCTAAAATCATGCTTAATTTGCCACGCAGTCAAGGCTAGGCAACTACAGGATAAAGCTCCATTTAAAGCGCACTCTCCGAGCACATGTTTCGAGACCCTCAGTCTAGACATACTGGGACCATACAAAGCCGCGGAGGGCACCGGGAACCGTTACATTCTCTTGGCGGAGGATGTCTTCTCCAAGTGGGTGGAAGCGATTGCAGTGCCCCGAGCAACCGGGAAGGTACTCGTGGATTTCTTGAGGGATTCGATCTCCTCACGATACGGATACCCGCGCAACATAATCTCAGATCGCGGGGGACATTTTGTCGGAGGGCAATACGTCGCGTGGTGCGAGAGAAACCACGTGGAGGTTTTCCACTCAGCCCCGTACCATCAACGGGCCAATCCAGCCGAGAGGAGGATCCAGGAGTTAAAGAAGGTACTACGAACACTCACATATGGTAAATCAAAGACGAAGTGGGACAGACACCTCCTGGGCGCCCTGCGTGTTCTCCGGACGAGGAGGAACGCAGCCACCGGAAAAACGCCAGCAATGATCGTTCTGGGCTTCGAACCCCCTAGGCCAGGAGAATGGGCTCTCCGGGCATACCAAGATGAACGACGGAAGCAATCCAGGGTCTCCAGGGAGCAGAGAATCGAGGAAGTGCAGGCTCGGCAACGGTCGTACCAAGGGCGGTACGCACCGACCGAGGCGGTTCCTCCGGTCACATTTTGTGCCGGAGACCGGGTCATGGCAAGAGCGCTGCGACCGCACAAAGCCCCATTCGAAGCTCCGTGGGCAGGGCCGTATCTGGTACTAGACAAGCTTTCGCCGGAAGTGTACACCATAAAGAGGGGCAACAGGAAGGTAGATTTCCACGTTGACGACCTACGAGCAGCACCTCCCCGGATCAACGCCGATCCGGAGACAGAATCTGGGGAACCATCAGATTCGGAGGGTCCGTCCGAGGGTGGACGAACACCGCGGCCAATATCCCCATCATCACGGTCAGAGCACTTCGAAGGAGAGAGCCATTCAGGAGAGGAAGAAGGGGCAGAAGGGACAGACAAAGACCCAAACGAGCCCAGAGATGAAGTGGTGCGAACAGACAGCGAGATGGACGAGCCACCAGGACCGGGAGATGGCACTGAGCACAAAGAAGAGACGGACGAGTTTTACGAAATCACGGACGAGTCCTGCACGGCAGACGACGCCGATGACGAAAAAGAAAATGAACTACGTGAGGGAAGTCGGAAAGACAGGTTAGAGCCAGCCGATGCGCTTGACGATCCAGCCTCAAGGTACGACGCCGCCAAGGGTATAGCGGCCGTACCGGGAAGCAGTAATCAGGGCCCGGCAGCCAGTGTACCGATTCCCACACATTCCCCAGACCCAGCACGACGACGAAGACGCCGAACGCGGAAAATCGCATGTTCCGTGTGCTCCGGTGAGGAGTCCATCGCAAGTGCCGTGAAAAGGAAAACACTGACGATCATCGCGGGTCCAAAACGCGTCGCGCAAGGGCCAGAAAGACAATAATAATATTAAGCTAGGGAACTACCATAAGGCGCGAGGACAATCATCACACGAATAATCTTACTTACCGCGAGTGTAGTACACGAACCGCTACACACATAGCAGAACACTAAGTAGTGCGCGACGTATTCCGCCTATTCCTCTCGGTGTCGCCGTGGAGGGACGGCCGAGTGCGTGAAAAGCCAATTTTCGAGCCCTGGACTCAGTGCGCTAAGAGTCTGGCGGTCAGTGCTAAGCAATACCCCCGCCCACCCCATTCCATAGACTCCAGTAGGGGAAACGAAAATAGGAAGACACAAAACGCATCAAGATAATGTATCGCCGCGTTACCATGTGAAGAGCGTCCCCTTCGTCTGGGGAGACGCTTTTAGAAAATTCGGACACTTAGACTTAAGCACACGGACGACAAGTTATTGTAATGCCGTCCGTCATACCAATTACTTTCTTTTTATTGTTTTTTTTTTAGGCTAAGACAATAAATTAAATAGGTTAAGTACTAAATTCTTTCAGCCAGAGCTTGGCCGTTGACGTCTCACTTAAAAGAAGGGGGGTGTCGACGGACCTTTTGCACAGGACCGTCGAATCTCCCTGCAATTTATAAGGCACACCCTGTATGTTCACACTATACCACATAAAAAATTCCAGCCTCGTATCTCAAGAAACTACAAAGTAAAAAGTGCTCAAATAAACTTGAGAATGAAAATAAAAATAAATAAATAAATAAAACTATTTCTTTTCTTTTTATATGCAACACGAGACGCCCCTGTCCGGCCAGCGTTCAAGAGGCTTCACCTCGACCCAGCAGGTAAAACTGGTGCGCTTGAAAGGGCTGGCTAGGCGCCGGTTGTCGCGTAGGAACACAATTACGCACCATTACGCGTCTTTGCATTAAATAAATATTTAAATTCAACCAATCGTCATAAAATTTCACACAATTAGTCTAGAAACCTTCAGTCATATCTCGTCAAAATTTCAGATCCCTACGGCATAGGAAAATATTTTATTTTTGCCCTCAAAGGTGCGGATCGCGCTTTTAGGCCAGGTAATCGATGAGCACGGGGAAGCCTCGCGACTCACAGGTAGTCAAGTGGTCTCATTCGACGAGGCTCGTCGTCCCGCACACAGGGCGCGAGCTATTAACCTAGTAGGTCGCAACCGCGGGGCGTAACTCCAAAAACAACGCGGAGGGCACTCTAGCGGGGAGACTAAACTCTTTAATATTAAATAATTCATAGTTGCCGAGCCATTCACGGTGAAGCGCTAAAAATTGGCGACGAGGGGTAGAAAATCCTCAACTTTACGATGGGACCATCCGCGGAACAATCTGCGGGGTGGTTCACGAATTATTATCAAATGAATCACAATTATGCAATTTTGCATATGACCACTTGACCTATGGCAATAAGGGTCCTTATGCTCCGCTCGAAACCTACGCCACCAAAAAGCAACACCCAAACCTTCGAGGGTACAAAAGCAAAGACAAGGAAAAAAGGGAGTCAGTCTCCATTTTTTCGCCAAGTAAGAAACACTCCCTTGCATAAGGGTGTTCGCCGTGTCGAGTTCTTTGTTCTTTCTATTAATGTTAAATCTCATGTAAATTCAGTGAAACAAATCATTGCAGTGTCGCAAACACGTTCAGCCAGTCGATAAAAAAAAAACATTTTTTTTATTAGCGATTTCCACGAGCTAGTAGAACTTAGCCGCAAACCGCGAGAAATTCCGCGGCGTCATTGACGCGACGCCGAGTTGTATCTGAGTCTTCGGTAAATTAACGATCATTTTTAAACATTAATTAAAGCACTTTGACAGTCAGCGAAACCACGGAGAGCATCTCCGCTGAGTTTAATTTTTTTATATATTCATCTATGACTTCAAAGAATAATTTCAGACAATCATAAAGTCTTTTTCTTTCACACTTTCAAATTCATCTAGATCACTCTAGGAACCCTGGCTGGAATCGCGAGTTACTCAACCTAACTGAGTTAATTAAATTCTCCCCCGTCGATCCGCGAGTGTAAACCATAGTGCGAGCAACAGGTGTAGTGTATTCTTCAGGGATTACAGCGAGGGAGAGGAGTAAGCATTTTTTTATATTCGACGTCATCGAGCCAAGCTCAGGCGAACAGTTTCGTTGTATTCACCTGTGCTATAGCTACCTGTATTGTCTGCAGACCAACTCTCAATTATTACCTATCACAGGTGGGCTGGGCGAAACTAACTCCTTGAGCACGGGTCTGTACCTTTTTCTTTTCGCATTGATTTCATTGCCTTATCGTTAGTGTGTACAAAAAATAGTGCGACGTAAGGGAGAGCTATTGTCGATCTAAACAACAATAAGATTCATAAACCTTTGCTTGAAAATAAAATATAATAAACTTAAGCCGACCCCGACTCTCGAGGGTTGTCAAGAAGTGCTTTTACAGCCTCCTCGAATGATGAATTAGTCCCTCAGGCTAATCGCTGCCAAAATTGCGTAAAATCACGAATTTTTAAAAAAAATTTTAAATTAAATTCAAATAAAATAAAGGACGCTTGGGAAGTCGCCATTTTTACAGGGTTGTAAAGTGCTGTGTCTGTTCGTTTAGAGGGCGTGGGGAGTTGTTACGAGAGTGGCTTCGCGTCAAAGTTAATTACCAGCCTAATCAGTGGCGTAAAGTACGAGATAGTAGGTCCTAGGTCAAGGGCTAGTGGAACGCGCGAAACCGCGTAATCGTGAATCATCTAAATTGTGTCAAAATAATTTTTCTCTTTAAATTATTTAAATTACAGTGAGCCATTGGGCATCCATTAGTATATCCTGCGCGTCTTTCGCCTAGCGGAGACGCGAGGAGCTTAGAGTCTGCTTTTGCGCAGTGGGAAGCTCCGCCTCCCTCTACGACGGATCTTGAAATCAACAAGAAGGTCCGCCATTTAAATTTTAGCATAGCGTCCTTTCAAAATTACTAAAACAAATTCTAAATCATTTAAATTCTTTTCGTTCTGGCTTTTCAATCATCGCAGATACAACTGCCACCTCCTAAATTAAAAGGTTAAGCTCCACTAAGCAGTTGTCAAGGACTTAACGTTTCGCGGGGACAATAATCACCTGCTGCAGACACAGACACCTGTCAACTACCTGTCGAAGGTAGCTACCCGGTGCTTGACCCATATTTAGTGACCCACTAACCGAGTTTCAAGCGTTATGTCCCCTTTTGCTATTGATCAGCTGTCTAGAATTCACAAATTATATTAGTTAAAGCAATTAGCCTTAGCAAATGTCATTAGCGCCCAAATAAATATAACAAATTAATAGTGTAAGCTATTCGGGACTCATATCGAGCTTAAGGTTTGAGAGTACAACTCGCTATCTCGCAAGTGCACGACTATAGCCCCCCTTCGTCGTACTACTTCCAGGTGCGCCAGGTAAAGGGTGTTAGCGTCCAGGTACGAAGGCCACGAAACCGTGAAACCTTGCCTGCACTTCATGCAAGTAGAGGCCGCGTATTTTTTGTGGCAAAGTGCGTTGCTCGTGCTTCCGTTCTCTTGTCTGTATTGTTTACTTATCTTACCGTTCGCTTGTTGTATAGAAGTGTACAGGTATTGCACCAACCACCTGTCACTCGTCCGTAGAATATATGCAGTATTAGAGATACCAAAAACCGCGACTCTGTATTAACTGATGTTAACTGTCATCGAGCGGCTCTGGTACCGTACCTAGGCGCGACTCACCTGGATCCTAAACTTCACCATAGAACGGCGAACAGGTGAAACCGAAGTTCAGTTACCGAGAGGTGAATTAGCTCCTAAGAATAGAACTTGCCCGGTTCCTTTTAATTTTTTTATTGTTCTTTATTATTGTTATTATTATTCATCCTTTAGGCCCTGATTCTAAATTTCAAATTCATAAGTTACAAGTAGGATAGGTACTTAGTTTAAATTCCTTAAAACCACAGGTGGAGCACCACGTTTTTTTTTTTTGTTCTTTCGTTTTAGTAACGAATTAAGGGACTCCTTCTTGTACCTACTTATTTTGTTATTTTATAGTTGTGTTGCCTGGCACAGTTAGTGTTAAGAATTTTAATTAATCACGGCAGGTACTTTAGGTTTTAAATCATTGCGAAATCAAATCGGATACATTTAGGACTTTTAGAATTTTATTTTTAATTTTTAGGTTTTAGTTTTAGGGGAGGTTTTAATTTTTTTACGTTTTTGTTTTTTTTTTTCCATTCAGTGGAATGCATTATTAGTTAGAAAGTTATCGTAATTGTACATTATTATTGCTTCAATCACATTAATATAGTCCGTATTCGAAGGTATACAATCCTTCAGCGGTATATGTATATACCATTCAATTTTTTTTTAATCTTTTTTTTATTAATATTTTTTTTTATTATTTTATTATACATAATTTTTTATTTCTTTTATTTCCTTAATATTATTATTAAACTTATTTACACTCATACATTATTGCTCTTAATTAATCTAAAAACTCCGTCTCTTTCATTAAAGTAACTTTTATCACACCTCAATCCCAGCCAGAGGCAGTGCTTGGTAGGGCTTTTAAGACAGGTCTTTGGCATCACCCTCTAATGTGAGGATCTTAGTACTAGCCACCATAGTTGTGATAGGACTTGTTGTTGCTTGCTGGTACATCTGTACATGGACTATTAAGCGGAGATTAACCCCCAACGAATTACCTGGTGTTAGTTACTCTGTCATCTTACCGGGACAGTTTCCAAGTTCCAAGCGTAAAGTAGTCATCGTCAGGTGGCAATCCGCTGTACACCGCTATAGCCCTGTCGGTCGGCCCATCCACCTTTGAGGACCCCTGCGCAGGTCAGAATACCTAACAATTTAGAATCTCGGGCGCAGTAGCCCTATTCGCGGGAAGAACGACGAACACTAACTCTCTGAGAGCCAGGTAGATTTAAGCCTGGTTACGGTGTTCGTCGCGTTGTTACTTTTTTCTTTTTCTCTGACCTGAGGTATCCTCACTGGCTGCGCTTAACGCGCCGACTTTCGTGATTGAAGGATAGGGCGACTTTCGTGATTGAAGGATAGGGGGTTGGTCCTCCGTCCTCCACGGACCTAACTGCCCCGAAGCTCACCAGAACCTAACCCTGAGAGGTCGGCAGTAGCTGCGTGATACGCATAGGTAGGTAGGCGCTGGCGCCCGACTTCCATTACATAAATTTGTGACCTCCTACCGCTCAATCCGGGGTCTTCCCCAGGACTGGCCGCCCCTATTTCGCCCCCGCACGCAGCAATCTCGTCGACAATATTACATACGATAAAATACCAGTGTTAACTTTTACTGTTTAGTAAGAAAATGTAAAAACCTAATAAACCTGTATAACTATAAATTAACAAGCGTTCCCTGCGCATTGGCGAAGCGCAAATAAGCAACTGCATCGGATAGATTACGTTACATTACATATCCTCCGTTTCTGAGTTTGGAAAATACCACACGTTACACGACAAACGCGATCTCTTCTACAGTAGGCGCGTTTGATCGAGCGAGCCGGATCATTTTACACCTCTGTCGCGTCGTTCCAAAGTAGCGGTATTTTGTCGCGGTATTTCTCTAGAGCGATCGCGATTGTAACGCTACATGAGTGGAACCGCTTTTCCCATCTCTACTATTACCTAGACCCGGTATCTTAGCCAAAGCACAGAAGACTAAACAATCAGAATGGAATCTTTCAGGGAGGGGGAAGGTTCGCGCATTTCTAAGCGCGCATCGAATCCTCATATGTTCCTGGAATAGAATACAGCGATGCCACATTTGATAGATTGAGAACAACAAATAATCTGGTACTCAATACAGAGTTGCCAGATGTACAAAGAAATCTGATTTGTACAATAATTTAGTAGTTACATACTTTGCAATTTTGAAAATAGATTAAAAAAATCAACAAAATGACAAGTTCAGCATTATGTCAAACCAATACAACTTTTAGACAATTCAGAAAGAGTGATTTTGCAAATTTGATTAAAGTTGAAGATTTGTGCAAAATTAAATTATAAACTCCTAATTGCGACCCTGACTACAACATTACAAAATACGCCCCTGATATCTATTCCAACAAGATACGCGATTCTGGAGTTAAATTGTACAAAGGATATGCCGCCAGTTTCCATTCTGATTGTTTAGTCTTCTGTGGCCAAAGTATAGAGCTCAGATAAACAAAGAAATATATGGATAAATAATACTTTCCGTCTCCGCGTAAGATATATTACGTGTTCATTGTTTACATGTCTATCGAGGCGTTCATTGGTTCTCTTCCGAAGGACGTTGACCGTTGTTTACATTTTCTTGTGCCGCCATATTGTTTTATTGCTTTTAACGCTGTTTTTATCCAGTTATAAACAATTTTGTGTTGATTTTGCAGTTTAATCACGTTTTATACGGTTCAAAAATGACTAAGGATTGTTTAATTTACTAAAAGACCTACAAAAGGGAGTAATCTCGTTCGTTTTATATGCAAGCATTGTTGTGTACATAGTCGTAGGTTAGGGCTATAGTTAGGTTTATTGTCTTATTGTTTTGCTGATCTAGTAATAAATAATTTTTCCTTCTGCCTCTCTCGTCTTTACACTCAAGTAAAAAACGTAAAAAGACAGTTGTGTGATTATCAGATAGATAGATAGATTAATAGATTTAGATTTATTTCTCTAAATTTAAATGTTACATAAGTATACCTATTTAAATTTGGTACGAGTATTTCAAACTTTACAGAATGTTTACATTATTACATAATAACTTACATTAACTTTTCAAAATAATAATGCACTGGGTTCGATCCCCAGCTTTAAAATTGGCAACGTTGATATGTAATGGATATATATCTGCGTTTTTCTAAATGTGTAACCCCCTTCTGAACAGTCTTGACTTTGAAATTGTTGGGGTTGCCTGATATATGTGCTACGTTATGTTGTTATTCCGCAGGCTTCCAGAAAATATTACGCTTAGAAAAAAGTGACTCGCTGTCCTACAGGTAATTGACTAAAATTTGAAGCATTTACAATTACATATGCTTTAATCGTGTCAAGTTTGATGACTTATGTAACCCGGACAGGAAAAAGATGTTTAAGAAAAATGTTTGTTTCCTAGTAGTTTTACCAAGAGACTCATTTCACTTCCGTTATCGTATCAAGGGTGTCTCATATAATTTGCTTTTTAATACTAACAAGAGTACAAGAGTCGAGTCGAGGCTACTCTCTGCTTTATCTTTGCTTTTACTGGAATTAATTCAGAATCGATACCTACAGATCCAACGAGAGAGGAGGGTTGCGGGGGTGATGCCCCGGGCTTGTCTAGGAGGCCCGGAAATTTTAAATTTTTTTCGAATTTCTCTCCCCCCGCTCATCAAAAAAAAATCAAAATTTTTTGAGGGTCCATATTTTCTCTCCACGGCCTTGCCAAGATACCGATATAAATTAAATTTACCAAGTTAGAAAATTAACTGCAATTTATTATAATTTTTTATAGCCATATCAGATTGAAATAATTTGAAGCGTTGTATCGAAAACATATTTGATAAGGAATCTGTATTATCTTTATCGTAACTATATTCAACAATATTAAAATTAAAAACTGGAAGTAATGGTGCGGGAGCTAAGTGGCTTTTTCGGGCACTCATCGTTACAAGCATTTTCTGTGCGCTGACTAATTCTATCGAACTTGACAAAATAGACTTCTGGCATATGTCAGCCCATCGAGTTGGCCATGGTTCAAGATATAAAAATCAGTGAAATTATATCATCGTTACAAAGCCAAGTTTTTTTGTGTGTACACATTTTATGTTTAGAATGAATAAAATAAGATCGCCAGAAAGTGTGGGCCATCAGGGGCGCAACCAGAAAGGTCAAAGAGGAAAAAAAACGGAGTTATATAACATCATCGTTACAAACTTTTTTAAGGTTGAGCATGTTTTATGTTTTGAACACAGAGAAAAATTCCCAGAAAGAAACTCCCGTCAGTAAGGCTAGCCAGAAAGAAAATGTTTAGGATTTTTGAAGAAAATTGGATTTTTTTTCGCATATTTCATCTCAGAACTCTAAACTCATCGTTACAAGTTCTGGTTCCTTTTTAAAACGTAAATATAAGCTCCTTCAACAATAGAATAGCCTCCCCGTAAAGTTCTTAGTGTCAACAAAAGTACCATAGGCTCTTAAATATACAGGAATTTAACACTTTCGGCTAACTTGACTCCGTACCGTATCTCAGATGTATTGTATCATTATTACCTTTCTGGCTGCGCCTCCTGACGGCCCACACTTTCTGCTGATCATATTTTATTCATTCTAAACATAAAATGTGTACACACAAAAAAATGAGCCTTGTAACGATGACATGATTTCACTGATTTTTAAACAGTGTTTGTGACGCTCCTGACAGGTGCCCCGCCAGAAGTCGATTTTATGAATCGTTATCATCCATTAAACCATAAAAATATCTCAAAGTTCATAAAGCGATGAGCTGCCGAAAAAGCCACTTAGCTCCCGCTCTATAAAGTAGTGCATTATGTAGATTATATTTGTTTCCAATATAGAGATGTAAAAGTAATATAATGTTATTTTTGTTTTATGTATATGGTACGGGTAGCGTATGACCAGATTCATTATACAGTATCGGAAAAAGTCTTGGATTAGGCATGCAAACAGAGCTCCCCACGCACATGTGGTGAGGAAAGCAGGTGGCACGAGTAGGATGTGTTATACGATAAAAAAAAGATAGCCTAGTTGTTTCGCTCTCGCTTGCTCTTATTGTCATACTTAATCAAACGCTTGCCGGTACTGTAGAGTGATAAGTATGTAAACTTTTAGATGAATATGTTATACTGTAATATGAAAAAATACTAGTTGGTTTCATTTATATGCTAACATATATGGATGTTTTTATTTTCTTGACCGTTGATATCAAATTAACTTGATGCAGTTATATCCTGGGTTATCGGTCTTTATGATAAAATTACTCTTTTCTTACGTTTCGGTTTATTCAACCATCGTCAGAGAACTACAATTAAGTGAAGACGAATATTTTTTTAAATGCTATTTTTTATACACATACAATTTAAATCCATGTGTATAAAAAATAACATTTAAAAAAATATTTGTCTTCATTTAATTGTAGTTCTCTGACGATGGTTGAATAAACCGAAACGTAACAAAAATAATAATTTTATTATAAAGACCGCATAACCCCAGGATATACCTACATCAAGTTACTTTTATATCGTAACACAAAGTTAATTTTTTTTTACTCAGAAAATGTAGAGTAACTTATCGTTTAAGAACCATTTAACTTTGAGAATTGACAGTTCAATACTTTCATTTCTCTTCAATAACACATTTTGTAAAAATTCTAACCAAACAGTACTCTTTTTGTCTCAATAGAGTCGTAGTACTATTATTGTCAGATATAGTATTAAGTAATAGTCGAGAACAATAATCGATTATTTTAAAAATTATAACCCCCTTATCTGTCTACGCCTCTGATTAGGCGACTCCATAAACATAAACATTCCTCTCCACTCTGCCCCTTTGCAGGTTATCCTCCCTACACACAACTTCTGTGTACTTCAAATGAGATTATTTATCCATATTTCTTTGTTTATCTGAGGTATAGAGAGTTTGTTATGTATACTAAGGCGGCGCTGACTATGGCAGCCGCGGGTGCTGAAGGGGGATATTTTTCTGTGTACGGTACCCTTGCCAGTGGCGTGTATTCGCGAAAGGGTCTGAATGTTGGATAATATATAAAATTAATTAACATTGTGATGTTTAAAATTAAGCCCAAGTAAAATTTTTTTATAAGCATACTTTTACAACAATATTCTACTACTGGAAAATTGCAAATGGAGATATTAATTTAGCTTTTCTAGATAATAAAAAAAGTACTTCTGTTATTGTATAAAGCAGAGATGTTGCCAAATACAATTATTAGTCATTATTTAGGTTTAGAAATTACTGTTTTTCACGAGGGAAAAAATATATTTTCATATTTTTTTTCAAATAGTAATAAATAGTCACTGATGGTATTGTGTGTATTGTATAATTTGTATTGGTAGGTAATGTGTGACATAAATAACATAAAACAATTCACACAAATCACATAAATTCTAATAAAGTTAAGTACATACGTGCATTAAAAAATTTGCCATCTCAAATTGCCATTTGAACCCAGGGCTATATAGACACCAACTAGTTTATCCTTGCTCAGTCGGTGTACTTTATGTAGTACACCGACTGCCAAAAAATTAGTAATACAATTATTAGTCATTATTTAGGTTTAGAAATTACTGTTTTTCACGAGGGAAAAAATATATTTTCATATTTTTTTCAAATAGTAATATAGTCACTGATGGTATTGTATAATTTGTATTGGTAGGTAATGTGTGACATAAATAACATAAAACAATTCACACAAATCACATAAATTCTAATAAAGTTAAGTACATACGTGCATTAAAAAATTTGCCATCTCAAGTTGCCATTTGAACCCAGGGCTATATAGACACCAACTAGTTTATCCTTGCTTAGTCGGTGTACTTTATGTAGTACACCGACTGAGTTATCGTGGTCGATCATCATATGAAGTAAATGTTTTATAGGCAAAATGTTTTTTCACAACAAAAAAGTAAGAATTAAAACACACATTTTGTATCGATATTTTATTAAGTATACGTACATCTTAATTAGTTCATAATTTAATAAAGACATTGCTGAAAACAAACAATTTATAAATAAGTAATTAAATAAACAGTAAAAATATAAAAAGTGTCGTGTTCTTTATTAGAAGATATAAATACATTAAATTAATAATACTAGGTTATTATAACTTATTGCCGTTTATTCTATGTTAATTAACAAATACACCTTCAATACAATAAATGAGTCGATTCTTAATCGCTGCATATATCCATATCAGCTGGGTTAACAAAAACTTATTCTCTACAAAAATTGGTATATATGAAACCCATTCACTAATTAAACTATATACAATATATTAAAAGACTAAAAGGTTTGCGTACTCTTAAGTAACGCTCAAATGTCAAATAAATACTGTCCAAAAATTAAAGATATGACACCAAGACTGAGAATAACTTCAACCCATACAGCACACCAAATAACGATTACGATGTGTTCGCATTGTGACGATGTATCTAGATGCAGACACAAGGTTACACAATTCTACGATGTAAATGTGCTACGTTTACACATTGTAGGCACACACGTATGCACAAAGGTTAAACGTCCGCCTCACAATGTAGCCACAGTATACCATTTACATATACACAAATAATTTGACCCACAGTGTGTTATCGGATGCACAGTGATTGACTTCCTAATGTTTCAGACGAATGACGTCTTATGCTGGACGTTAATTTGACGTCTGTTTCAGGTTATATTTGGTAATCCCCCCACAGGTTTTTAGCAATGGGAACATATAAAACTACATACTAGTTAGTAAGTCTACTTGATAAAATTAAAGTAATTAATGCATAAATACGTTTTGTCCTATGAATTTATTTGTTAGCCATCCGTATATTTTATTTACATTAACTATCTAATATTGTTTACCATCACTCCAATTTCTTCTCACAAGGGTTGTCTGCAAATTATAATGTTTATTAAGTTATTAAATTCATTTTTACTTACCTTTGCCAATTGCGGTGGGTAGGGGTCGAACCTACACATGTCTCTGTTGTCCGTATTACAGTACTGACGCTTCTACCAACTGAGCTATCGTGGTGACTGTTCTTTTGGATGCTAAAAGTAGTATTTATGATGTGTATGAAGTCTTTATTATGTGTGAAATTGAATTTCTAGCCTGATTTAAAATATATGAAAATCTTTCAAGTTCTCTTTTTTTTTCTATTTTTTTACGTGTTCCCAAACCTGAATTTTTCGAGTTACTAGTATTTTTATTTATTTATAATTATTAAGAAGATTATTTAATTTAATTAAACTGTCACCAGTGTCACCTGAGTTAAGAATTAAAGTTCTAAGTTGAGGTACTTATACAAACCTGGGAAACGTGTTGGAGAAAAAACGGTCAGGTATAATATATCATCTACAACATAAATAGAATATTTAATGGTCTAAAACAGACCTAAAATTGAAAAGAAGTATATTCGTACCTACATCGGTTTTATAAGCAATTATTACCTTGAAAAAAACAACTTAAAGTTTTTTTGCAATTATTTTAACAAAAAAAAAAAGACAGAGTGAGCACGGATCGAACCGCGTACCTCTTGACTCGCCGCTTAATGTTTAACTCACTCAACCACTGACTTCTGTTTGAATATCTGCTTAAAGACTTTATAGGTAGTAGAACACGCAACAGCAAGATTTTGCTTTTTAATGCATTTTAATCTAATTTTATTATTAAAAGAACTCGATATCTTTAAAACTGTCGAATCTTTGCAAACTCTTTCGAATATAAATTATTTTGGATATTGTTGAAAAACAATAATGCCTGCTATATGTGTGGCTATGACCACTCTTATAGAGGAAAGAGGACACATGAGATACACATGGCCGGTATGCTCACGCTGACGCTTTGCGCGCACACACTGTTCCATGCTCGAATAGTCGAATGTAGACACGATAAGACACAAACTAAAAAGTGTATATATAGTTATTTGTATCGTGTGTATATACCGCACTTTTATGTGGTGTATGCAGTAGGCACAAGTATTATATAAAGCATCACACATACATATGACTTAAACCTTGTAGGCATCTTCTACGGACGTCAAATTTCAACATTCCAATGATCCTTCTTTACGTTATATAAAAATGTTTAGAATCTTGAGTGCATAAGGTATACAATTAAAGATTGTATCACATAATTCTGTCAATATAAACATAAGTGTATCTCATATGTGTACGTCAGTACTAGTTTAACAATTAGATCCACCTTAACATATTTTGTTTCTCATGTGTATATCTTGTAGAGACGTAATTACAATTGGACGTGCTGTTTGGGAATTATGATTTTTAGTTTCTAAAATTCGCATCACTATCCTCATCGAAGTGATGAAAAGTATATGTACTCTGTGCCAAAGGGGGGCGATTTGGAAAAATGAGAAGTACAACAATTTTCTGCTATACTCTCTAGCAGGGCCAAAAGTCAAACTTAAAACTACGATAGATATGGTAATTAGTTGCGTTGTTCACATAACACATTCTCTTGGCTGATGATTAGGCAAAAAATTTAAAATCTAATGACCAATTCATTATACTATATTGAGAAATGCACCTAACATATTTTACCTACGATCACTACTGTAAATAGTAAAAAACACACTACCTGCCATTCATGTAAGTTGAACTTTACGTATTGTAAACAAAACGCACTGTAAACAAATCGCACGGTAAACAAAACGCACGGGACACCCAATTATAGGTGGCTTTTATCACTGACGCGGGGTTTAATAAAAACAAATGCACCTACGTAATTTTCAAACGCTGTCAAAACTGACATAATATTTGTTGAATGACATTGTTGACAAGTAAACTAAATCCAAATTTTACTAAATAAATAAACAAATATGATCGTAGGTAAAGTATAGTACATAATTCGAGTTGTAAAGCAATTACACACTCATGGAAATACGCACTCGCCGCTACGCGGCATCGTGCGTAACTTTTCCATTCGTGCGTAATATGCTTCTTACAATTCTCATTACGTAATATACTATTACAGCCACTTGCATTATCTTTACTGAATGTCTAGTGGCATTTAGGTCAAACCGAGAAAATTATTTGATGATATTATTTAATCTTATTTTAAAACAATAATTTTTCATTTAATTAATTTCTACTGAAATCGATATGTTTTTAAAACTAATTTAGAATATTTTAAGGTTATATATATAGAGGTGATAGGTACCTTAATAAATTTGGAAAATCTGTCAGTGCATATCTAGTATATTAGCATTATTAGAAAATATTACTAGCGGTTAGTTCGGTAATAATTCGTTATTATAGCTTAGCGTGTTAAGACTGTCAGCTCCTGTTTTAACGATGTTAATTTTTACTTTTTAATTTTTCTAGTGTCGCTAAGCTCTAAAAGTACTTTCTTGTATGTTGAGCTTCATCTGGCTTTTCTTCTTAGACTCTGTGTATGTATATCATCTGATGAACCATCCTCAAAGCAATGTGGTAAAGGTTGGTACTGAAATAAAACATAGAGAGTATTATTTTTAATGTAATATAAGTATACAAAAGTCTCGGAAAAGAAATAAAAGAAAAAATAATTACCTATTGCATTTAATGATGACTTTCCAAAAAATAATGCAAATATACTTGAATCAAATATTATTAATAAACGGTGCTTTAACAAATGATTGTTTGTTAACAAATAATATGAATAATTTGTCTTTTTCATAAAATGTACCTAATGCCAGGTTTATACATGCATGAATTTACTGGCGCCAGTTGCCACGCCAGCCCAACTTGCGCGCCAGTAGAGGTTTAGACACAATTTTAAATTTTATCTAGTCAGTCTTATTCTTTGACTTCTGAGTGCAGGTGGTTATTGAGACAAAATGTCAAGTAATAAATTAAAGAAAATAATAATTCGTACCGGGTGCTGCATTGTTCTATGAGGGATTGTTCAACAGATTACCAACGTGGAAAATAAACTAAATGATAAGCAAAGAGACCGTATCTGGTTAAGAAAATGGATTGCAAGTAGAGAAAACTTAGGTGCATCAGAAAGAGTGTTAAAACTTTCAATAGAAGATCCTGAATTTTTTAGAAACCGTTTAGTGAACGAATCTTAGCCTTACATTCACACTGTCAAAACCATCAATCGCCATTGTTGTTGCTATTTTTCATGAACAATTACTCGAGATTCTCTATTTTTATAACAATTAAAATGCGCATCCCATAAACACGCCTCTTTTTCATATAATTCAAGAAATTTTGTAATTTCCTCAGAAATCCACTGTTATTTGTTGTTTTCTTAATGCTCATTTTTATATTCTATAGACGAATTTATATTAGTATAGTTACTTGTACTGCTGTGCGCAAAAAAAATGGGACAAGTCTTATATCGTATAAAATCTAGTTTTGTACATCTAACTAATTTTTGTGACATTGTCAGTTATTTGTCAAAATTCATTGCAAGTGTGCAAATAGAGACAGATTTATATTAAGAAAAAATAGTTGTCCTATTTTTTTTTGCTCACGACAGTACCACCCAACAAACACCAAAGATCGGCCCATCAGCGGGCCATCACTGGGCCAGAAGTTTCATTTATGGCCCAGTGATGGCCCGCTGAAGGGCCAACCTTTTGTGTTTGTAGGGCAGCTACTAGTACAAGTAACTAGCCAGGATAGTGTCTCTAGACAACTCAAAGTTTATGTCAATTTTACTTCATAGTGGCGTACAACTTGGTACTGGCGGGCCACAAAGTTGGAAATTCCTAACATTTTTGCATCATTGCATGCAAGGTCAAGACTTGCTCGCCAGTTCTCGCCAGTAACTGTTTATACGTTCAATATTTTTTATTGGCGTGCCAACATCTACTGGCGCCACTAAATCCATGCACATATAAACTCGCTATTAAAGCAAGTATTGTGAATGAATAAACTGACATTCAGATTTTCATGGAAATGTACATTGTTAACCTAAATTGAATTCAAAACAGCTGTTTTTAAAAAAATGTTTACTGTCTGTATCACCTTTTTTTTTGAGATATTTCAATTTGTTTCTTTTCGTACTCCATACTAAGATTATCCTGATTATTTTTTTTATAAAATAAGTCATTCGAAAATATTCTTTATTATCTTGCAATGTACCAATTTTTAAAGCAACAACTGTTATATGAGCAGAAGTACAAACATTTTATTATTTATTCATGCTATACATTCATAGAAGTCACATAAAAGTAATTGTACTGTATTGAAATAGAATCAAAATTGAACGTCGCACGCAGTTGATCAATACGTTTTAAAATATCATCGGTAGTGTAGATTATACTTACCCAACAGAATGTGTTCTGAATATTTAACGTGCTTGCTATAGATAATATGGTACTTTTCCTGAGTACTTTACTTTATTGAACGACGTTTTGCATACATCTTGTGGTCTCTATAACTGGTCCAATTTTCCGTCACTATTTTTGGGCATCCAATTCTTTTAGAAATCTAAAACATTAAAAATAGATATAATATATTATGACACTTAATAAATTGTACTACCTACTTAAACTATCAGTTTATTAACTCATATTTGATCTCATGCAATACCTATATAATTTAAACCAAATAAGCAGTACTTATTTGAGTTTTATTTGCATTGAAAAACTAAGAGTACCTAGTCAATATTAGTTAGTCTAAGATCTGAAATGCCTCATAGACAAATTCAACTTTATTAAAAAATATGTATTAAGTCTGTAAAATAATTATCTACTTATATATTATTTTATTTTAGAGAGCACCTGAAACCCTACAACTACGCCTGAGGAATAATTACAAATAAGATAATACTTGCCTACAAAATGATTTATTCCATTCTTTCTCTAACGCGGGATCGTATATAAAACACTATTTACCGATTTTGAAAACAGAAAAATTGTCTGGATGTTGTGGAAGTCTAAGAAACAAATAAATAAAACAAAAATAGCCACAAATAACAATGGCGATGTAAACAAAGTTTTAATGCATTTTCGACACGGTCAATAAACGATACGGTTGCATCAATCAGCAGCTTTAGGACGAGAGAGACGCGGGGGGCGGGAAATCGAATGAAAGAGACAGACATATCTGATTTCCGTGCAGAAGACAGAGACAAAGATTCCGGTAGGGTCTACAACCTACGTCACCTGTAGACACTACAAGCATCTTTGTCTCTGTCTTTTGCACGGAAATCATATATGTCTATCTTTCATTCGATTTCCCGCCCCCCGCGTCTCTCTCGTCCTAAAGCTACTGATTGATGCAACCGTATCGTCTATTGACCGTGCATTTTCGACATTCGACCCGCGACGTTTGAATTAGCCAATAGAATTCAGGGTACCTTGAAACCCCCACGCAAAAACATCTTGTACATGCGACACGCCCACATGCCGAGTCTAGATAATATATGGTCGAAGCTTGCGTCTTATATCACATTGGTTGTTTTCTGCTTCTGCTTACCCTTATGGACACTTGGCACACGGGGCAAGTGATAAGTAGGTCGTTTGACATAATACATAACTGCCATAAGGATTAGTGGCTGACAGTTGTTGATCTCTATTGTGTGTCAGTTTAATTTTAATGTTGTATTTCATACATATACACCAATTAGTTTTAAGCTTGTTTTATACATTCCTATATATACTTTGTCATATACTCACTAAATTTTTTTAGTAAATTTTTCACTATTATCTTGGAGGTTTAATTTAGTTTTGCCTATACACCTCTGTCAATTTTAACAATTGGCTGGCGCCCAGGGTAGTTTAACCGGTGCACCCCAAAATTCTAAAATTCAGAATAAGAAAACGAATTCACACCTGCTCTTCACTTTGGGCTTTCGGGCATACTTGGGGTGTTCTTAATTTTGCTATTAGGGACACGTTATATAAAAAAGTAGACATAAACGTCCACATACATATGAATCATAATTTTGCACAGAATTATAATTATATATAATTGTATTTAAGCTGCCATCACTTAAAAAATACTTTACTAATTCTTCTGGAGGTCTCAAATTTCCATAACTATCAAAATAAATTACATCATTCTTTTTCTTGACATACGCTACCTAGTGAGTCCCTTCTCCATCATTAGTATCTAGATTCACTATACTAGCTTCATTTTTCTTTATTCTTTTCAAAAGCGTATCTCTCATGAAAACGCCACGAAAATTAAGAATTTTAAGTTTTTTCACGTATCTTATCAGATCTAAATTAGTGAGTGGTCGGTGGGGCAGCTTTATCGGGAGTTTTTTTTATATGATTTCAAGTATAATCCAAAACCTTTTTTATAAGGCCCCAGGTATAAACCCTTCCCTTTAGCAGTCTGTTCCATTGCTAAATTGTGTCTTTTTTGTTCAGCTACCTGTTCACGATTTGACTTAGCATCATTAACTGCTTTTGCAATGCCAGCTGCACCCCCTCCTATAGCTCCTAATGCTCCTAAAAGAGGTAATAGAAGCGGTAAGAACCCGCCAACTTTTGGAATATTGAGAATTCTTTGCCTCCGTTTCTTTACTTTTGGTTTTCTCTTCACTACGGCCTTTATATTTATTTGCCCACCTTTCTTCTTTGAAGTATGATTTTTTGGACATTTAAGGCCCATTCCTAATTTACTCTTCAGTTTCATTACCCCACCGACTCCCAATGCAGCGACTTTTTCACCAAAACCTGAGTCGGATGCCTTTACTCGCTTAAGTGCCACTTCAGCTAATTCTCTGTCAGCTTGATTTCTTCGTTCAACGTCTTCAAATTTAGAATATGCTATATCGTGTTCTCTGCATGTCTCATCTAATGGATTAATTCCTTTATCACCTCTTTGTAATCGCTTTGAAAGTTTTGTTCCAGGTCCACAATAATTATAACCTGGTAAATGTAACTCTACTGGGAGTTTATTAATAATTTTATTAAGCAGACCACATCCTCTCTTCTTAACGTTTCCAGTATTACTGGGTAGAGAGCCCTTTCTTTGATCCATTATAACACAAATGGTGTAAGCAAATGACTCGTGTTTTCTAAAGTACCCCCTTTATATGCATGCATGATGTGATAACCAGTCAGTTTGCTATAGTTCTCTTTGTAATAAAGTTCTATTTCGAAATGCAGATTCATCAGCAGGAAACAGTTTTACCAATAGCAGATCATGATCACGTTTCTATGATAAGCACCTTTCAAAAACATGGTATTGTCGACGGACCTTTTGCACAGGACCGTCGAATCTCCCTGCAATTTATAAGGCACACCCTGTATGTTCACACTATACCACATAAAAAATTCCAGCCTCGTATCTCAAGAAACTACAAAGTAAAAAGTGCTCAAATAAACTTGAGAATGAAAATAAAAATAAATAAATAAATAAAACTATTTCTTTTCTTTTTATATGCAACACGAGACGCCCCTGTCCGGCCAGCGTTCAAGAGGCTTCACCTCGACCCAGCAGGTAAAACTGGTGCGCTTGAAAGGGCTGGCTAGGCGCCGGTTGTCGCGTAGGAACACAATTACGCACCATTACGCGTCTTTGCATTAAATAAATATTTAAATTCAACCAATCGTCATAAAATTTCACACAATTAGTCTAGAAACCTTCAGTCATATCTCGTCAAAATTTCAGATCCCTACGGCATAGGAAAATATTTTATTTTTGCCCTCAAAGGTGCGGATCGCGCTTTTAGGCCAGGTAATCGATGAGCACGGGGAAGCCTCGCGACTCACAGGTAGTCAAGTGGTCTCATTCGACGAGGCTCGTCGTCCCGCACACAGGGCGCGAGCTATTAACCTAGTAGGTCGCAACCGCGGGGCGTAACTCCAAAAACAACGCGGAGGGCACTCTAGCGGGGAGACTAAACTCTTTAATATTAAATAATTCATAGCTGCCGAGCCATTCACGGTGAAGCGCTAAAAATTGGCGACGAGGGGTAGAAAATCCTCAACTTTACGATGGGACCATCCGCGGAACAATCTGCGGGGTGGTTCACGAATTATTATCAAATGAATCACAATTATGCAATTTTGCATATGACCACTTGACCTATGGCAATAAGGGTCCTTATGCTCCGCTCGAAACCTACGCCACCAAAAAGCAACACCCAAACCTTCGAGGGTACAAAAGCAAAGACAAGGAAAAAGGGGAGTCAGTCTCCATTTTTTCGCCAAGTAAGAAACACTCCCTTGCATAAGGGTGTTCGCCGTGTCGAGTTCTTTGTTCTTTCTATTAATGTTAAATCTCATGTAAATTCAGTGAAACAAATCATTGCAGTGTCGCAAACACGTTCAGCCAGTCGATAAAAAAAAAAACATTTTTTTTATTAGCGATTTCCACGAGCTAGTAGAACTTAGCCGCAAACCGCGAGAAATTCCGCGGCGTCATTGACGCGACGCCGAGTTGTATCTGAGTCTTCGGTAAATTAACGATCATTTTTAAACATTAATTAAAGCACTTTGACAGTCAGCGAAACCACGGAGAGCATCTCCGCTGAGTTTAATTTTTTTATATATTCATCTATGACTTCAAAGAATAATTTCAGACAATCATAAAGTCTTTTTCTTTCACACTTTCAAATTCATCTAGATCACTCTAGGAACCCTGGCTGGAATCGCGAGTTACTCAACCTAACTGAGTTAATTAAATTCTCCCCCGTCGATCCGCGAGTGCAAACCATAGTGCGAGCAACAGGTGTAGTGTATTCTTCAGGGATTACAGCGAGGGAGAGGAGTAAGCATTTTTTTATATTCGACGTCATCGAGCCAAGCTCAGGCGAACAGTTTCGTTGTATTCACCTGTGCTATAGCTACCTGTATTGTCTGCAGACCAACTCTCAATTATTACCTATCACAGGTGGGCTGGGCGAAACTAACTCCTTGAGCACGGGTCTGTACCTTTTTCTTTTCGCATTGATTTCATTGCCTTATCGTTAGTGTGTACAAAAAATAGTGCGACGTAAGGGAGAGCTATTGTCGATCTAAACAACAATAAGATTCATAAACCTTTGCTTGAAAATAAAATATAATAAACTTAAGCCGACCCCGACTCTCGAGGGTTGTCAAGAAGTGCTTTTACAGCCTCCTCGAATGATGAATTAGTCCCTCAGGCTAATCGCTGCCAAAATTGCGTAAAATCACGAATATTTAAAAAAAAATTTTAAATTAAATTCAAATAAAATAAAGGACGCTTGGGAAGTCGCCATTTTTACAGGGTTGTAAAGTGCTGTGTCTGTTCGTTTAGAGGGCGTGGGGAGTTGTTACGAGAGTGGCTTCGCGTCAAAGTTAATTACCAGCCTAATCAGTGGCGTAAAGTACGAGATAGTAGGTCCTAGGTCAAGGGCTAGTGGAACGCGCGAAACCGCGTAATCGTGAATCATCTAAATTGTGTCAAAATAATTTTTCTCTTTAAATTATTTAAATTACAGTGAGCCATTGGGCATCCATTAGCATATCCTGCGCGTCTTTCGCCTAGCGGAGACGCGAGGAGCTTAGAGTCTGCTTTTGCGCAGTGGGAAGCTCCGCCTCCCTCTACGACGGATCTTGAAATCAACAAGAAGGTCCGCCATTTAAATTTTAGCATAGCGTCCTTTCAAAATTACTAAAACAAATTCTAAATCATTTAAATTCTTTTCGTTCTGGCTTTTCAATCATCGCAGATACAACTGCCACCTCCTAAATTAAAAGGTTAAGCTCCACTAAGCAGTTGTCAAGGACTTAACGTTTCGCGGGGACAATAATCACCTGCTGCAGACACAGACACCTGTCAACTACCTGTCGAAGGTAGCTACCCGGTGCTTGACCCATATTTAGTGACCCACTAACCGAGTTTCAAGCGTTATGTCCCCTTTTGCTATTGATCAGCTGTCTAGAATTCACAAATTATATTAGTTAAAGCAATTAGCCTTAGCAAATGTCATTAGCGCCCAAATAAATATAACAAATTAATAGTGTAAGCTATTCGGGACTCATATCGAGCTTAAGGTTTGAGAGTACAACTCGCTATCTCGCAAGTGCACGACTATAGCCCCCCTTCGTCGTACTACTTCCAGGTGCGCCAGGTAAAGGGTGTTAGCGTCCAGGTACGAAGGCCACGAAACCGTGAAACCTTGCCTGCACTTCATGCAAGTAGAGGCCGCGTATTTTTTGTGGCAAAGTGCGTTGCTCGTGCTTCCGTTCTCTTGTCTGTATTGTTTACTTATCTTACCGTTCGCTTGTTGTATAGAAGTGTACAGGTATTGCACCAACCACCTGTCACTCGTCCGTAGAATATATGCAGTATTAGAGATACCAAAAACCGCGACTCTGTATTAACTGATGTTAACTGTCATCGAGCGGCTCTGGTACCGTACCTAGGCGCGACTCACCTGGATCCTAAACTTCACCATAGAACGGCGAACAGGTGAAACCGAAGTTCAGTTACCGAGAGGTGAATTAGCTCCTAAGAATAGAACTTGCCCGGTTCCTTTTAATTTTTTTATTGTTCTTTATTATTGTTATTATTATTCATCCTTTAGGCCCTGATTCTAAATTTCAAATTCATAAGTTACAAGTAGGATAGGTACTTAGTTTAAATTCCTTAAAACCACAGGTGGAGCACCACGTTTTTTTTTGTTCTTTCGTTTTAGTAACGAATTAAGGGACTCCTTCTTGTACCTACTTATTTTGTTATTTTATAGTTGTGTTGCCTGGCACAGTTAGTGTTAAGAATTTTAATTAATCACGGCAGGTACTTTAGGTTTTAAATCATTGCGAAATCAAATCGGATACATTTAGGACTTTTAGAATTTTATTTTTAATTTTTAGGTTTTAGTTTTAGGGGAGGTTTTAATTTTTTTACGTTTTTTTTTTTTTTTCCATTCAGTGGAATGCATTATTAATTAGAAAGTTATCGTAATTGTACATTATTATTGCTTCAATCACATTAATATAGTCCGTATTCGAAGGTATACAATCCTTCAGCGGTATATGTATATACCATTCAATTTTTTTTTAATCTTTTTTTTATTAATATTTTTTTTTATTATTTTATTATACATAATTTTTTATTTCTATTATTTCCTTAATATTATTATTAAACTTATTTACACTCATACATTATTGCTCTTAATTAATCTAAAAACTCCGTCTCTTTCATTAAAGTAACTTTTATCACACCTCAATCCCAACCAGAGGCAGTGCTTGGTAGGGCTTTTAAGACAGGTCTTTGGCATCACCCTCTAATGTGAGGATCTTAGTACTAGCCACCATAGTTGTGATAGGACTTGTTGTTGCTTGCTGGTACATCTGTACATGGACTATTAAGCGGAGATTAACCCCCAACGAATTACCTGGTGTTAGTTACTCTGTCATCTTACCGGGACAGTTTCCAAGTTCCAAGCGTAAAGTAGTCATCGTCAGGTGGCAATCCGCTGTACACCGCTATAGCCCTGTCGGTCGGCCCATCCACCTTTGAGGACCCCTGCGCAGGTCAGAATACCTAACAATTTAGAATCTCGGGCGCAGTAGCCCTATTCGCGGGAAGAACGACGAACACTAACTCTCTGAGAGCCAGGTAGATTTAAGCCTGGTTACGGTGTTCGTCGCGTTGTTACTTTTTTCTTTTTCTCTGACCTGAGGCATCCTCACTGACTGCGCTTAACGCGCCGACTTTCGTGATTGAAGGATAGGGCGACTTTCGTGATTGAAGGATAGGGGGTTGGTCCTCCGTCCTCCACGGACCTAACTGCCCCGAAGCTCACCAGAACCTAACCCTGGGAGGTCGGCAGTAGCTGCGTGATACGCATAGGTAGGTAGGCGCTGGCGCCCGACTTCCATTACATAAATTTGTGACCTCCTACCGCTCAATCCGGGGTCTTCCCCAGGACTGGCCGCCCCTATTTCGCCCCCGCACGCAGCAATCTCGTCGACATGGCGCCCAACGTCAGGGCTCCCACTATTTAAAGAGCGCTACCACCCAGCATCACATCTCCGGAATTCCCGGAATAAATTAAACTTGCCCTTCAAAAAATTTTTTTTCTCTTTTCATTTTTTTCCATTTTTCCTCTCTTCACGTTAAGTTTCCTTTCGTTGCGTATTCCGCTATAACGACTAGATAAGATTCCCCCATGCATAGAAGCCGCGCTCTAGTAGTGGACCAGTCCGGAGAGTCGGACGAGTTCTTCGGGGCAATAAATACATTTCCAATGGACCTGCCTGATTCAAGGACTTTGTCCACACCTATCGAGCGTGCTGGTAATAGGTACGTGTCGATTAACATGGAACCCTCGTTCGAGAGGGCATCCCCCGCTCCCGCTCCCGCTCCAAGGCCTCGAGAAGCCCAGTCCCCTCTGGACTTCGAGGCCCACATGGAACGGATGTTTTCGAAGATGACGGACGCGTTCGTGTCCGCTCTCGGACGCGTAACGCCCAGTCCGTCGGTCCACCACAAGCCACTACCCCTGCCGGAATTCCGAGGCCTCGAACACGAGAGCGCGGGAGACTTCCTCCAGCGAATGGAAGATCATTTCCGACGCCTTAGGGTCAGGGATCCAGCGATCCAACTGGCCCTGAGCGTGGATCAGCTGCGCGACCAGGCTAAAACCTGGTACGAGCCGTACCGCTATTTGATCAACTCGTACGAGGCATTCTGCGAACGCCTCGTCGAGAAATACGACGCCACAGAAAATCTAACGCGGGCGACCACCCAACTTTATGGCGAGCGGCAGAAGTCCGGCGAAGCCGCTGCGGTTTTTATTACCCGAAAAATGTGTTTGTTTAACCGGGTGGCCCGAAGTCAACCGGAATACGCCCGGATCTCCATCGTGTTAGACCTCCTGGAGCCAGAACTCTGCTCCCGGATTAGGTGCCACCCCTTCCGCTCGCTGGAGCAGCTTGTTACCCTCGCGAGTAAAGTAGAGGCGGACATGAACCGCGCAGCTCCTTCCAAAACCCACCGGCAGCCTGATCGTCCTAATGCCGAAGGTGGAACTCGGCCCAAACGTTCCGAGGAGCCCAACAGGCCTCCTCCACTTCCCCAGGGAGCCACACGTAACCCCCCGTCAGTAGCACGCATACCGTCTACCCCATGTCGCTATTGTCAGGGCGCTCAATTCCACTTCCACAACGAGTGCCCTAACAATCCTTTCAGAAACCAACGACAGAACGCGGGTCGGGAGACCGACCGCGCTCGACCCCCACCTTCACGCGATGATAATCGCCAATCCTGGAGGGATCATCCCCCTCGCAACTCACCTAATGGGTTTCAGTCTAGGCCAGACAATGGCTATCCGGCCAACCGCCCGTTTAACACCGGCGCGACATCCAGAGCTAGTACTAATCCCTTCTCGGGAAACCGAGAGCGGGCCGAGGGCAACAACGGTCGCCCAGCCCCGGCCACGAACTCGAACCCCATTACGACCCAAAATTAACTGACCCTCGTCAACCAGATGACGTCCGCCGGAGGGCGTTAAGCTCAGCCAAGTCCCCTGAGTCCCGCTCACAGCGGAGTCCCCCCCGTTCCGGCGGTAACTTCCCACCTTCGGAACTCCTCCGCCGGAGGGCGCTAAGCTCAGCCCCTGACCGGTCATCAAGCCCCCAATGCCCAAACCCTTCGGGAAAGCTTCCCCAAACACAAGACTCCGCCAACTGGAGACACCCCCCAACTCCCGTTAGCCGCTACCCGCACTCCCGCACGCCGTGGAACAGGGCCAACCCCGATGACCGGGTCCAGTTACTGGACGACCTACGCCGGAGGGCGTTAACTTCAAAACAGACCCCAGAGCTCGGAGAGAGACCAGACTCCGACGCTTTTCCCCTTCTCGAGGCGCCACCCCAATTCAGGGATCCAATCACACGAGTCCCCCCGCACGACGCGGACCGCCTTCCCCACAGGGAAGCCAAGGTCGAGGGGCACCAGCCTTTCCAAGGCGAAACCCCGCCCACTTCTCACGGTCCACAATCCGCCCCCCCACGCCTCGAGGAATTGCCCTCGCACACCCTCCCTATCCCGGGAGGTCTCGCCGCTCACCGTGACCCTCCCGGAACGTCCACTTGGGACAACTTCCCCCGCTCGGCCACATCGGTTGACAAGCCCCCCCTCTCATTCGCTGAACCCCCGCTCCAACCGGAGCACATTACCAACGACTCCCCAGTCCCACACATGCATAAGAACCCCACCACATCGACCACAGCAGAGGCCCTACCTCAGGTCGCGCACGCAACCAGAATCATCCCAGCAGGGACACCAACCGTCAAGCGCTTGACGCCTCACGTCAGCGCCGACATCCCTGCTTCTTCCACCTCTACGGAGGCAGTTTCATTCCCTTCTCCGGGAGAGTGTCCTTCCAGCTCCCCGAAAGAAGTTTCACTTCCCCGACCTTCGAGTCAAATTTCATTCCCTCAACCCAACGAAGGACTGGGAGGCACAGGTCACGTCTTCGACCACCTCTGTCCTGCCCCCCCTTCGTGTCGCGACGTTAGTGACCGTCAGGGTTTCCCTGCGTCTAGAACCAACAACTGCTTGACCAACAAACGACCACGACGCCCACTAGAAACTTTGAACGCCGTGGAAGAGCTTCCGCGCCTTCCACGGGTAATCGTCCAGATTGGCGGACAACGCCACTCTGCGCTCATAGACTCAGGCGCTACCCGTAATATTATTAATGCTCGTTTCGCGTCTGAGTACCAACCCGGCGAAGGACACGTACAGTTCGGGATGGCCTGCGGCGCCGATACCATCACTTCCCTAGGGAACATATTTATAACTTTTTACATAGACGACCGCCAATACACGGCGCAATTTAATATAATTAGCGACCTTAACGAGGATATAATACTCGGGGCCCCGTTCCTATTCAAGGAACGCGCGGTCCTAGATTACCAACGAAGTTGTCTGTACGTTGGCACTGACGACAGACAGACGGTGTTTTGGGATAACACCAACAGAGACCACGTTCCGCGAACTGACGCCGTATTGCCAGAGACAATTGAAATACCTCCCGAAGGCAGCGCCCTTCTGGCGCCGCTCTTCGAGGAGTTCGCTGACATTTTCTCGGACTCTCCGTCCCAAGCCACCACAATAACGACGTGTCATCGAATCATTCTCACAAATCCTACCCCGATACATGTCCGCCCTTACCCCCTATCACCGGGGAAGAAGCGGATCCTCAATGAACAGGTCGAGGAGATGCTTGAGGCGGGCGTTATTGAGCCAAGCACGTCACCGTACAGTTTCCCTCCGGTTATCATAGAGAGGCCGGGGAAGAAACCGCGCTTTTGCGTCGATTATCGCCGTCTAAACGCGGTGACACTCGACGAAGCCTCAGTCTTGCCGAAGATCTTCGACACCATAAAAGACTTCGGGGATGCACGGTTCTTCACACTACTCGACTTGAAGAGCGGTTACTGGCAAGTGCCGATGCACCCTGCCAGTAAACCATACACCGCCTTCTCGACTCCAGACGGGGCGACTTATCAGTTCCGGGTTATGCCGTTCGGCCTAAAATCTGCCCCGGCAACTTTTCAGAAACTGATGGCCCGAGATGTCCTCACGGGTTACCTGCACAACTTCGTGCAGGTGTATCTGGATGACATCATCATCTTTAGCAATGACTTGACAGACCACGCCAAACACTTACGACTAGTCTTTGAGCGACTGAGGACACATAACCTCACGGTGTCACCCAGCAAATGCACCATCGCGGCGCAGGAGCTGGACTACCTAGGACACCGGATTAGAGGTTATACGACGACCCCGCAAGACAAGCACGTATTAGCCATCAAAGAATTTCAACCTCCGGCCACCAAGAAACAGCTTCAGAGCTTTCTTGGGTTATTCAACTGGATCAGGGAGTACATACCAAACGTCTCCTTGTTGACGAAGCCCCTGACCCAGTTGTTGGCCAAAGACCTGAAATTCAGATGGACAAGCGAGTGTCAGCGGGCGTTCGATGAGCTGAAGGAGGCTGCTTCACAGCCGCTTCAACTACACCGGCCAGATTTTGCGAGGCCATTCGTCCTTCAGACGGATGCATCTCTTATCGGGATGGCCGCGGTACTGTACCAGCTGGACGAAGACGGCGAACGACGCATCGTGTCGTACGCCAGCTCGACGCTCAGCGAGACTGAGAGGAAATATCATATAAATGAGCTCGAATGCCTCAGTCTGGTGACGTACATCAAAAAATACGCACTCTACTTACAGGACCGACCATTCACGGTCCGTACAGACAACCGCTCGTTGCTTTGGCTCAACAAACACCGAGACCAAAAGACTAAATTTATGCGTTGGTCACTCCTCCTCCAGGAGTATTCCTTCCAAATAGAGCATTGTCCGGGAAAAGAGAACCTGCTGGCGGACTTCCTCAGTCGGCACCCCGACAGGGAAGCCGCCCGGCCGGAACTCGATGAAGGCAGGATGTTACTGCCAGATCGCGCGAAACAATCGGAGGCCATCCGAACATTGACTACCACCGGACTATACAGAGAAATAACTGACGCCCAGCGTCGATCCACGGCAACACAAGCCCGGATCGAGCGCTGGAATAGACTAAATACAGATGGAGCAGTAACAGTACGTGACATAGAATTCCACCGCAAACACCGAGTACGAGACGGGTTGTTATGGCGCTATACTGATGGGCAACATACGCTTTGCGTACCTTGTTCACGAATCCCGAGAGTAATAGCGGGACACCACGATACGAAGGGAGCAGCACATCCGGGGCGCGATGAGACCACACGGGCTATACTCCGAGGGTATTATTTTCCAAACGTCTCCCGACACGTCGGGAGCTACCTAAAATCATGCTTAATTTGCCACGCAGTCAAGGCTAGGCAACTACAGGATAAAGCTCCATTTAAAGCGCACTCTCCGAGCACATGTTTCGAGACCCTCAGTCTAGACATACTGGGACCATACAAAGCCGCGGAGGGCACCGGGAACCGTTACATTCTCTTGGCGGAGGATGTCTTCTCCAAGTGGGTGGAAGCGATTGCAGTGCCCCGAGCAACCGGGAAGGTACTCGTGGATTTCTTGAGGGATTCGATCTCCTGACGATACGGATACCCGCGCAACATAATCTCAGATCGCGGGGGACATTTTGTCGGAGGGCAATACGTCGCGTGGTGCGAGAGAAACCACGTGGAGGTTTTCCACTCAGCCCCGTACCATCAACGGGCCAATCCAGCCGAGAGGAGGATCCAGGAGTTAAAGAAGGTACTACGAACACTCACATATGGTAAATCAAAGACGAAGTGGGACAGACACCTCCTGGGCGCCCTGCGTGTTCTCCGGACGAGGAGGAACGCAGCCACCGGAAAAACGCCAGCAATGATCGTTCTGGGCTTCGAACCCCCTAGGCCAGGAGAATGGGCTCTCCGGGCATACCAAGATGAACGACGGAAGCAATCCAGGGTCTCCAGGGAGCAGAGAATCGAGGAAGTGCAGGCTCGGCAACGGTCGTACCAAGGGCGGTACGCACCGACCGAGGCGGTTCCTCCGGTCACATTTTGTGCCGGAGACCGGGTCATGGCAAGAGCGCTGCGACCGCACAAAGCCCCATTCGAAGCTCCGTGGGCAGGGCCGTATCTGGTACTAGACAAGCTTTCGCCGGAAGTGTACACCATAAAGAGGGGCAACAGGAAGGTAGATTTCCACGTTGACGACCTACGAGCAGCACCTCCCCGGATCAACGCCGATCCGGAGACAGAATCTGGGGAACCATCAGATTCGGAGGGTCCGTCCGAGGGTGGACGAACACCGCGGCCAATATCCCCATCATCACGGTCAGAGCACTTCGAAGGAGAGAGCCATTCAGGAGAGGAAGAAGGGGCAGAAGGGACAGACAAAGACCCAAACGAGCCCAGAGATGAAGTGGTGCGAACAGACAGCGAGATGGACGAGCCACCAGGACCGGGAGATGGCACTGAGCACAAAGAAGAGACGGACGAGTTTTACGAAATCACGGACGAGTCCTGCACGGCAGACGACGCCGATGACGAAAGAGAAAATGAACTACGTGAGGGAAGTCGGAAAGACAGGTTAGAGCCAGCCGATGCGCTTGACGATCCAGCCTCAAGGTACGACGCCGCCAAGGGTATAGCGGCCGTACCGGGAAGCAGTAATCAGGGCCCGGCAGCCAGTGTACCGATTCCCATACATTCCCCAGACCCAGCACGACGACGAAGACGCCGAACGCGGAAAATCGCATGTTCCGTGTGCTCCGGTGAGGAGTCCATCGCAAGTGCCGTGAAAAGGAAAACACTGACGATCATCGCGGGTCCAAAACGCGTCGCGCAAGGGCCAGAAAGACAATAATAATATTAAGCTAGGGAACTACCATAAGGCGCGAGGACAATCATCACACGAATAATCTTACCTACCGCGAGTGTAGTACACGAACCGCTACACACATAGCAGAACACTAAGTAGTGCGCGACGTATTCCGCCTATTCCTCTCGGTGTCGCCGTGGAGGGACGGCCGAGTGCGTGAAAAGCCAATTTTCGAGCCCTGGACTCAGTGCGCTAAGAGTCTGGCGGTCAGTGCTAAGCAATACCCCCGCCCACCCCATTCCATAGACTCCAGTAGGGGAAACGAAAATAGGAAGACACAAAACGCATCAAGATAATGTATCGCCGCGTTACCATGTGAAGAGCGTCCCCTTCGTCTGGGGAGACGCTTTTAGAAAATTCGGACACTTAGACTTAAGCACACGGACGACGAGTTATTGTAATGCCGTCCGTCATACCAATTACTTTCTTTTTATTGTTTTTTTTTTTTTTAGGCTAAGACAATAAATTAAATAGGTTAAGTACTAAATTCTTTCAGCCAGAGCTTGGCCGTTGACGTCTCACTTAAAAGAAGGGGGGTGTCGACGGACCTTTTGCACAGGACCGTCGAATCTCCCTGCAATTTATAAGGCACACCCTGTATGTTCACACTATACCACATAAAAAATTCCAGCCTCGTATCTCAAGAAACTACAAAGTAAAAAGTGCTCAAATAAACTTGAGAATGAAAATAAAAATAAATAAATAAATAAAACTATTTCTTTTCTTTTTATATGCAACACGAGACGCCCCTGTCCGGCCAGCGTTCAAGAGGCTTCACCTCGACCCAGCAGGTAAAACTGGTGCGCTTGAAAGGGCTGGCTAGGCGCCGGTTGTCGCGTAGGAACACAATTACGCACCATTACGCGTCTTTGCATTAAATAAATATTTAAATTCAACCAATCGTCATAAAATTTCACACAATTAGTCTAGAAACCTTCAGTCATATCTCGTCAAAATTTCAGATCCCTACGGCATAGGAAAATATTTTATTTTTGCCCTCAAAGGTGCGGATCGCGCTTTTAGGCCAGGTAATCGATAAGCACGGGGAAGCCTCGCGACTCACAGGTAGTCAAGTGGTCTCATTCGACGAGGCTCGTCGTCCCGCACACAGGGCGCGAGCTATTAACCTAGTAGGTCGCAACCGCGGGGCGTAACTCCAAAAACAACGCGGAGGGCACTCTAGCGGGGAGACTAAACTCTTTAATATTAAATAATTCATAGCTGCCGAGCCATTCACGGTGAAGCGCTAAAAATTGGCGACGAGGGGTAGAAAATCCTCAACTTTACGATGGGACCATCCGCGGAACAATCTGCGGGGTGGTTCACGAATTATTATCAAATGAATCACAATTATGCAATTTTGCATATGACCACTTGACCTATGGCAATAAGGGTCCTTATGCTCCGCTCGAAACCTACGCCACCAAAAAGCAACACCCAAACCTTCGAGGGTACAAAAGCAAAGACAAGGAAAAAGGGGAGTCAGTCTCCATTTTTTCGCCAAGTAAGAAACACTCCCTTGCATAAGGGTGTTCGCCGTGTCGAGTTCTTTGTTCTTTCTATTAATGTTAAATCTCATGTAAATTCAGTGAAACAAATCATTGCAGTGTCGCAAACACGTTCAGCCAGTCGATAAAAAAAAAACATTTTTTTTATTAGCGATTTCCACGAGCTAGTAGAACTTAGCCGCAAACCGCGAGAAATTCCGCGGCGTCATTGACGCGACGCCGAGTTGTATCTGAGTCTTCGGTAAATTAACGATCATTTTTAAACATTAATTAAAGCACTTTGACAGTCAGCGAAACCACGGAGAGCATCTCCGCTGAGTTTAATTTTTTTATATATTCATCTATGACTTCAAAGAATAATTTCAGACAATCATAAAGTCTTTTTCTTTCACACTTTCAAATTCATCTAGATCACTCTAGGAACCCTGGCTGGAATCGCGAGTTACTCAACCTAACTGAGTTAATTAAATTCTCCCCCGTCGATCCGCGAGTGCAAACCATAGTGCGAGCAACAGGTGTAGTGTATTCTTCAGGGATTACAGCGAGGGAGAGGAGTAAGCATTTTTTTATATTCGACGTCATCGAGCCAAGCTCAGGCGAACAGTTTCGTTGTATTCACCTGTGCTATAGCTACCTGTATTGTCTGCAGACCAACTCTCAATTATTACCTATCACAGGTGGGCTGGGCGAAACTAACTCCTTGAGCACGGGTCTGTACCTTTTTCTTTTCGCATTGATTTCATTGCCTTATCGTTAGTGTGTACAAAAAATAGTGCGACGTAAGGGAGAGCTATTGTCGATCTAAACAACAATAAGATTCATAAACCTTTGCTTGAAAATAAAATATAATAAACTTAAGCCGACCCCGACTCTCGAGGGTTGTCAAGAAGTGCTTTTACAGCCTCCTCGAATGATGAATTAGTCCCTCAGGCTAATCGCTGCCAAAATTGCGTAAAATCACGAATATTTAAAAAAAAATTTTAAATTAAATTCAAATAAAATAAAGGACGCTTGGGAAGTCGCCATTTTTACAGGGTTGTAAAGTGCTGTGTCTGTTCGTTTAGAGGGCGTGGGGAGTTGTTACGAGAGTGGCTTCGCGTCAAAGTTAATTACCAGCCTAATCAGTGGCGTAAAGTACGAGATAGTAGGTCCTAGGTCAAGGGCTAGTGGAACGCGCGAAACCGCGTAATCGTGAATCATCTAAATTGTGTCAAAATAATTTTTCTCTTTAAATTATTTAAATTACAGTGAGCCATTGGGCATCCATTAGCATATCCTGCGCGTCTTTCGCCTAGCGGAGACGCGAGGAGCTTAGAGTCTGCTTTTGCGCAGTGGGAAGCTCCGCCTCCCTCTACGACGGATCTTGAAATCAACAAGAAGGTCCGCCATTTAAATTTTAGCATAGCGTCCTTTCAAAATTACTAAAACAAATTCTAAATCATTTAAATTCTTTTCGTTCTGGCTTTTCAATCATCGCAGATACAACTGCCACCTCCTAAATTAAAACGTTAAGCTCCACTAAGCAGTTGTCAAGGACTTAACGTTTCGCGGGGACAATAATCACCTGCTGCAGACACAGACACCTGTCAACTACCTGTCGAAGGTAGCTACCCGGTGCTTGACCCATATTTAGTGACCCACTAACCGAGTTTCAAGCGTTATGTCCCCTTTTGCTATTGATCAGCTGTCTAGAATTCACAAATTATATTAGTTAAAGCAATTAGCCTTAGCAAATGTCATTAGCGCCCAAATAAATATAACAAATTAATAGTGTAAGCTATTCGGGACTCATATCGAGCTTAAGGTTTGAGAGTACAACTCGCTATCTCGCAAGTGCACGACTATAGCCCCCCTTCGTCGTACTACTTCCAGGTGCGCCAGGTAAAGGGTGTTAGCGTCCAGGTACGAAGGCCACGAAACCGTGAAACCTTGCCTGCACTTCATGCAAGTAGAGGCCGCGTATTTTTTGTGGCAAAGTGCGTTGCTCGTGCTTCCGTTCTCTTGTCTGTATTGTTTACTTATCTTACCGTTCGCTTGTTGTATAGAAGTGTACAGGTATTGCACCAACCACCTGTCACTCGTCCGTAGAATATATGCAGTATTAGAGATACCAAAAACCGCGACTCTGTATTAACTGATGTTAACTGTCATCGAGCGGCTCTGGTACCGTACCTAGGCGCGACTCACCTGGATCCTAAACTTCACCATAGAACGGCGAACAGGTGAAACCGAAGTTCAGTTACCGAGAGGTGAATTAGCTCCTAAGAATAGAACTTGCCCGGTTCCTTTTAATTTTTTTATTGTTCTTTATTATTGTTATTATTATTCATCCTTTAGGCCCTGATTCTAAATTTCAAATTCATAAGTTACAAGTAGGATAGGTACTTAGTTTAAATTCCTTAAAACCACAGGTGGAGCACCACGTGTTTTTTTGTTCTTTCGTTTTAGTAACGAATTAAGGGACTCCTTCTTGTACCTACTTATTTTGTTATTTTATAGTTGTGTTGCCTGGCACAGTTAGTGTTAAGAATTTTAATTAATCACGGCAGGTACTTTAGGTTTTAAATCATTGCGAAATCAAATCGGATACATTTAGGACTTTTAGAATTTTATTTTTAATTTTTAGGTTTTAGTTTTAGGGGAGGTTTTAATTTTTTTACGTTTTTTTTTTTTTTTTTCCATTCAGTGGAATGCATTATTAATTAGAAAGTTATCGTAATTGTACATTATTATTGCTTCAATCACATTAATATAGTCCGTATTCGAAGGTATACAATCCTTCAGCGGTATATGTATATACCATTCAATTTTTTTTTAATCTTTTTTTTATTAATATTTTTTTTTATTATTTTATTATACATAATTTTTTATTTCTATTATTTCCTTAATATTATTATTAAACTTATTTACACTCATACATTATTGCTCTTAATTAATCTAAAAACTCCGTCTCTTTCATTAAAGTAACTTTTATCACACCTCAATCCCAACCAGAGGCAGTGCTTGGTAGGGCTTTTAAGACAGGTCTTTGGCATCACCCTCTAATGTGAGGATCTTAGTACTAGCCACCATAGTTGTGATAGGACTTGTTGTTGCTTGCTGGTACATCTGTACATGGACTATTAAGCGGAGATTAACCCCCAACGAATTACCTGGTGTTAGTTACTCTGTCATCTTACCGGGACAGTTTCCAAGTTCCAAGCGTAAAGTAGTCATCGTCAGGTGGCAATCCGCTGTACACCGCTATAGCCCTGTCGGTCGGCCCATCCACCTTTGAGGACCCCTGCGCAGGTCAGAATACCTAACAATTTAGAATCTCGGGCGCAGTAGCCCTATTCGCGGGAAGAACGACGAACACTAACTCTCTGAGAGCCAGGTAGATTTAAGCCTGGTTACGGTGTTCGTCGCGTTGTTACTTTTTTCTTTTTCTCTGACCTGAGGCATCCTCACTGACTGCGCTTAACGCGCCGACTTTCGTGATTGAAGGATAGGGCGACTTTCGTGATTGAAGGATAGGGGGTTGGTCCTCCGTCCTCCACGGACCTAACTGCCCCGAAGCTCACCAGAACCTAACCCTGGGAGGTCGGCAGTAGCTGCGTGATACGCATAGGTAGGTAGGCGCTGGCGCCCGACTTCCATTACATAAATTTGTGACCTCCTACCGCTCAATCCGGGGTCTTCCCCAGGACTGGCCGCCCCTATTTCGCCCCCGCACGCAGCAATCTCGTCGACAGTATTTTATTTGGTGGACAATCGAAACGAGGACTTTTGGTTGGAAGTTCGGGATGTGGAAAGACTAATGTAATGCTCAGTCTGTTAGAACATCCCAATGGTTTACGTTTTGAAAATATTTATTTATATTCCAAGTCCTTATATCAACCAAAATATGAGTACTTGAGAATGCTGATGAAACCTCTGAATGAAATTGGATATTTTGAATATAATGATGGTGATGCAGTAATACCTCCAGAAGAAATAAAACCAAATTCAGTGATAATGAATTTGGTTTTATTTCTTCTGGAGGTATATTCGACGATTTAGCTTCTTGTAATCAAAATATTATTAAAAGCTATTTCTGTTTTGGACACCATAAAAACACGGATTGCTTTTATCTATGCCAAACATACAGTGCCATTCCAAAACAACTGTGTAGAGATAATGCCAATCTTATTGTGATATTCCCTCAGGATATGACCAATTTGAAACATATATATGATGATCACGTAAACGTTGATATGAGTTTTCAAAATTTCAGAGAACTTTGTGCATTTTGCTGGAAAGATAAATATGGATTTGTTGTAATAGATAAAGATTGTGATATCAACTCGGGGAGATACCGGAAAGAATTCGATAAATTTATTAATATATAAAGTTAAAACACTAAATACTCTCAGTCAGTAATCATGGATAGCCGAGTGGCAGTACAGCTCTTAAGAACAAGAGAGGCGCTAAAACAAAAATATAAAAGTTTGAAAAGGGATATTGATAAATCACAGTCACAGTTGGAGAAAGCGTACAAACCGATAACTCAACCTCTTAAAGATTTGGTTTCAACTCTAATTAACACAGAAAGTTCTCCGTCAAAACCTTATTTGAAAAAAGAGTTAAAAGATGAAATATACCGCGAGAGTTTAAACATTCGACCAATTAGCCAAACTCCTCTTGAATATTATCAAACAGCAGCGCCTATTCATTTGGAAGATGAAACATTTCAGTATGATCCAACCCAAGTAAGACATGAATTCGGTGAAAGTTACTTTGACGAAACTTTTCCAGCAACGATAGCAGATACATCAACAGCTGTAGAACATGAAAAGTATTTACAACAATTTAAGAAACCTTTACCGCGAGCGTATATAGAAGGTAAACTTGAGGATGCGAAAAATGAATATGATTTTTTTTTCCTTATGGGTTGCGGTGCGAAGCCCGCCATACTGTAGCTTAAGCTTATTGTACCCCATAGTCTCGTTATCCCATTAATCCCGTTCCTCTCCAAAAGGAGAGTATACGGTCAGTGGGAGCTCTGGCTATTTCTTCCGGAGTCACGGTTAGTCCCCCGAAGTATGAAAACCTCCCAGCCACCAAGGCTGGGCATTCACGTAGTATGTGGTGAGGAGTTTCTTCATCCTCACCACACATCCTGCATTTTGGATTATCCTTCACACCTATGTTGGTTAGGTGTCTGTTCAGTGTGCAGTGTCCTGTTAGAATTCCCACTGCACACCTCAGCTGTTTTCTGCTCAGCTTTAGCAATTCTTTAGTCTTTGTCTTGGATGGCCCGCCGCTGATGAACATACGAATATGATGATACCTTTGGTGTTTACTTCGACCCATTTGCGAAAAAATATGCGATTGGTGAGGCAACTATTGACTTTGATGGAGCCGACTTTATCATCAATCAACTTAAATATACTGGTACACCGGGATTGTATGAATTAATGTTTAAAAAGCATCCTACGGGTTATCGACCGATAGATTTAGACCAGTACATTGATATAATTAGAAGGACTAATGCTCATTATCTAGGTTATGATCCGGAGAAAGGTCTATCTACATCAAATGCATCTAAATTTATAGACATTATTAAACCACGAGTTACAAATTTGTATTCGATGACTCAAGAAATGAACAATAAGAAAATTACCACCTCAAAACAATCCACATCAATAACACCACCTGCAGTGCAAAGATTGAGATCTAGTTCACTTCCTACATCGCGAGCAATGAAAACGAGGAGTCCAAACAAGAGAGGTGGAAACTTAGCAATGATGGAATTCAATAATAAGCAGATTGAATATAAGCATTTTAAAGATTATAATGAACTTGTGGATCGTTTAAGATTGCTGATATCTTCACAATTAGCAGGAAATATGGGACATCATAATGAAATAATTTCAATAATAGAGCAATTAAGGGAAGGTGGAATAATATGATAAATAGAATGTGCGGAAAGTTATAGCCTCATTAAGTGTACAACTTTAGGTCTGTTAACCATGCCAATTGATAAATTTGGTAGGCATATGCTGAGGAAGGGAATGACTCCATATTCTACACCAAGTTCCTCTTCGCTCATCTTAACCTCACCCCCTAAAACATCACCTTTTTACATTTGCGAACCATCTTCGCATCATAGTAAATGTATTATAAATATACGTGGTCGTTTACAGAAAAGAAAGAAAGAAAGAAAGAAAGAAAGATTTATTGGTGCTAAAAAAACAGAGATTACACAAGTCAAGAAAAGTTTACAGTACACATTACTTAATGCAACGAATCACACTACTTGTAAAACAAATTAATTATGACTAGATCATAAATATTTATCAAAATTATAAAAATTGTATTAAAACCTATCTTATGATGAAAAAGTCTGATGTATGTATAAAATTGCTATTCTACAATTTTGAAATAAAAACTATGTAATTAAAATTGACTAATCGGAAGATCCACTTTTACAACAAATATGACAATAATTAACTTAGTTATACATATAAGATCACAACAAACACGATATGCTGTAGATACATATTAATACTTTAAATGGTTACAAATAATTGCGAACAAATAAAATCCTTGTTTTCAATCCTTTAAGTGTATATCTTTAATTGACAAAGGGAATATAAAAAACAAACATGTGCATGTATGTGCTAAGGTACCAGATTTACCATATCTGTAAAATCATTATTACAAAAATCTTCCATACAGTAAAAACACTTAGATATAAGATATTTTTTTACTACATTTTTAAAACTTTTAGAAGGCAACAGTTTCACGGGGGATGGTAGCAGGTTAAACAACTTAGGACCAAAGTAAGATATTCCCGATTTAGATTTGTTTATTCTGTGAAAGTCGATATAAATGTTTGTCTTATGTCTTGTGTCATACGAGTGAATTTCATCATGGGTAACATAATTTGGTAGATTATCTCTAACGAACATGAGGCACTGTAAGATATATAGTGAGGGTACTGTGAGAATTTTAAGTTCAATATACGCTGGTGTACAATCTTCCCTATACTCAAGCTTGTTTATAATTCGTATTGCCTTCCTCTGTAACCCAAATACGCGTTTCATGCTTGGAGCATGGCCCCAAGCATGAATAGCATATGCTATCTTTGACTGAACAATTGCATGGTAAGTTATTAGAAGTACTTGCCTGGACACTATTGAGGACAGATTTCTAATTGCAAAGATACTAGAAGTTAACTTATTACATAATTTGTCAATGTGAATATTCCATGACAGCTTAGGGTCTATCTGTACCCCAAGAAATTTTACTGACTCTGAGTTATTTTTTAGGTTCATATTACGTAAGCTAAAAAGCATGGTTTCTGTTTTGGTAGCATTTAAGCTTAGTCGATTTGCGACGAACCAGGCAGTGACCTCTGACTTCGTTTCCTCCATGACTAACTGGAGCGCATTACAGTTTTCGTCTCTATTTACCGCAGTTGCGTCATCAGCGAAGAGGATAAAGTCAGCTCTGGGGCCAGCATATACCAAATCGTTGATATAGATGAGGAATAGTACTGGTCCCAGTACCGACCCCCGTGGTACTCCGAATTCTACTGTTCTCATTTGGGAGCGACTATTACCGGTTTCAACCAATTGCATGCGGTCTGTTAAGTAAGACTGTATTAATTTCAAACTCGATTCAGAAAATTTGTAATAACTAAGTTTTTTTATAAGTATACTAGAGGAAACACAGTCAAAAGCCTTGCTTAAGTCGCAAAACAAAGCCCCTGTGTGGACACCAGTCTCAAATCCAATGTTTATAACTTCAACTAATTTGTTGATTGCCATTGTGGTTGAACGTGCATTGCGAAAACCATACTGATTTGCATTAAACAAACTATTACTTTAAAAAAAAAAAGACATATTCTGGATTTTAAGGCCTTTTCAAAAACTTTTGCTATAATTGGAATAATTGAAATTGGTCGGTAGTTATCTAGCAAGTTTATAGGACCTTTTTTGTGTATAGGCACAACACGAGAAATTTTAAAAACTTTTGGGAAAACAGAAAGTTTTAAACATAAATTGAGTAATTTTGTAAGAGGAATAACAATGATATTGGCTATCCTTTTGAGTATCTTAGTGTTAAGATTATAAAAATCTTTGCTATTTTTATTTTTTAAATTGAAAATTATGTCTCTAACTTCAATGAAAGTTAACTCACCGAAATTAAAGTCAGGTTGGCCTGCTTGATGTGTTGTCTTATCATTGTTATATAGAAATTCTTCTGCGGTAAAATCACTATTAGGGAGCTCATCAATGATATTCTTAGCAATTTCTGCAAAGAAATTGTTGAAATCATCTGGACTTATGTTAGTGTCGCTGTTTAAGTTTTTTGGCTGCGAGATCGTATTTTCTCGTACCACTTGCCAGATTGCACTAGATTTGTTAGTATGAGATTTAATGTATGTATCATTAGCATTACGTTTAGCATTTGCAATTGCAATGTTATATTTTTTCCTGTATTTTTGCATAGTTTGTCTAAGTTCAGGCGAGTTTGTAGCTTTTACTGTTTCTTGCATAAAATGTAACATGTCCCTCATATCCCTTAGTTCCTTCGTGAACCAGGTCACTCTGAGTGTGTCTTTTTGTTTGAATTTTTTCTCTGGAAAGGCGAGCTCTACTGCATTGCATAAGAAGGTTATAAACATTTCTGATTTCACCTCATTATTTATGTTTGGATCGTCCACAAAGTCCCAACATACGTTTTCTACAAGACTATTTAAGAAAAATAGACCCTCATCTGTTACAGGTCTACAATTAAAATTTGTGGTACTCTCAGTATTAGTACTATTGACAGGAAAATTTATTGTAATCGCCATATGGTCTGATAAATGAGTGTCAATTACAGAAGTTTGAAAAGTACTTTCTGAGTTGATTAAGAAGTTGTCCAGGCAAGAATCCCCTCTGGTATTTGCATCTATTGTTACAGATAAACCATACGTTTTTATTAAATCAGTAAAGATGACAGTATGATTGTTATTTTTATTGTTAAAGTTTATATTAAAGTCCCCATTTATAACGACAGTGTATTGTTTGTACCGACTGATAATATTTAAAACCTTTGTAAATGTATCGAGAAATATATTGAAATCTCCTAATGGAGATCGATATACAGTAATTATTATGAGCTTTTGCTTTTCACATTGTACTGCACATATTTCACAGTGGATTTCAATTGACAGCCGACAAATGTCATCTCTTGTAACAAAATCTTTTGCAGATTTATGATTAACTAGAATTACCACACCCCCATAAATATGAAGCTTCCTGCAAAAACAACTTATAACATCGTAATTATCAAATTTAATTTGAGAGATTTCATTTTCGAACATCCAGTGTTCGCTTAAACACATGACATCATATATATGGTTTTGTGCTTCAAGTTCCATCTTCTTGTTACGCAGACATTGGATATTTAGATGAAAAATAGAGAAATTTAAGATCATATTCAATTCGTTAGTGCTGTTTCCTATAGATTCAGCATTCTGATGGATTACACTTATTTGTTGTGTATTTGTTTCACAGCTTATTTTATTTTTGCTCTTTGTATATTTACTTGATTGTTTCTCTATGCTAAAAAATCTGCACCATTATCTTCTAAAAAATCTTTGTGCCTAGTGAAACTAAATCTTTTTATGCCAATTCCCTTCGGCCAGAATTCTGGGTTATACATTTCATCCTTTCTAGATAGCGGAGCAGTAACTACAAAGCATTTTAACCTATTTGGAATCCCAGGGAGTTCTTTAGCTTCGACTGGCAGGTCCTTGTATCCTGGCTTCTTTAGTAAAAATTTTTTTATCATATCGGCATTTACATGCCTCTTTACTCGGTAGATGTAGAGCCATACTTTCCTTTCTTCTCCCTCAAATTCTAGGTTGTCCTGATTATTATTTACTGCTGCCGTTCCTATTCATTTATTATATGATTTACGTTGATGTCTTTGAAATTCAAAACCAATATCTGTTTCTCCTTTGGGTTTCTCTTCGAAATTACTAGGTTGCCCAATGTAATCTCAAAGTATAAATTTCTACACATTAGAAAACACTACAACAGATTACAAATTCCCTGTATCTGGTAAAATTGAAAATATAGAGATTTCACCCGCTCATACAACAATTTTTTTGAACGAGAAAGAAGTTGTAACAGAAAAACTTGTGGGGGAAATCATAAATATTGGAGATACATTTATTTTCTACGCAAGAAATAAAAATCCACTATACTGTAACGTGTTTCCACCCTTAGGAAACCACCCCTTGCAAATTCCGTGGGTTCCAAAAATTATAACAAGAGATGTCCACTAACACACTTTATTAAATATTTTTAAATATTTACTGGATACTTCACAATACTATTATTAATTTAAATACACTTTACTGACTAAAATCACAATGTTTATTACTTTGTTTATCTTTGAACTCTTAACCTCACTTTCTATACTTTCTGAACTTTCTGAACTACTCGCCGAGAATGCGGTCCGTCTTTTATACCTAAAATGACAGATCTCGATTGTTCTGTGATGACGCCACCATTCTCTAGAGAATTCCAGATGTCACTTTGGAATCTTCTGGTAGGTTCTTTTTCGAGTAGGTGCAAATACACTACATTCATTCTAAGGGTTGTAACACATTACACTGCCCCCTCCTTAAGCCTGAACGTCCCGGTCAGGCAATTCAGCCTCTTTCACATACTTCGCCAGTCTATCCAAGTGTACGATCTTCATCTTGGACTTTTTGTTTCGTTGAATCCGATAGACGACATCATTAATTCGGGTAATAACAGTATAAGGTCCTTCCCAAGGAGGTTGAAGTTTCGGTGACTTCCCTTTCTTTCGCTGTGGGTTATACAGCCAAACCAGATCTCCTGCCTTGAACCCTTCTGAACTACCCTTACGGTCGTATCGAGCCTTCATTCGGTCACTGGCTATGGTGATTTGGTCTCTAACCAGCTCATGAACATTTCTTAGCCGTTCACTCATTTCATCCACATAGCTGTTCACAGGAAGCTGTTCTCCGCCTGGTGTTCCGAAAATCAAATCACACGGCAGTCTGATCTCATGTCCAAATACTACACGGGCTGGTGTTTGTTTCGTAGACTCGTGGATAGCAGCTCTGTATGCCATGAGGAAGAACGGTATGTGGAGATCCCAATCACGTTGATTCTTATGAACCACTTTAGAGAGATGTTCTTTCATGGTCTTGTTATGTCGTTCCACCATTCCATCTGATTGCGGGTGAAGGGCTGTTGTCCGTGTTTTGTGTATCCCCAATAACTTGCAGATTTGCTGAAACACCCCTGACTCAAAGTTCCTCCCTTGATCTGAGTGCAGCTCCAGGGGTACACCAAACCGACATATCAAATTATCTACCAAGACTTTGGCAACAGTGACTGCTTCTTGGTTTGGAATTGCATAGGCCTCTGGCCACTTACTAAAATAGTCCATGGCAACCAGTATATACTTGTTCCCATCCTTGGTTACTGGGAATGGGCCGGCTATATCGATCGCAATCCTCTCGAAAGGAGCTCCGACGTTATATTGCTTCATTGCACCTCTACTTCTAGTCTGTGGTCCCTTACTGGCTGCACAAATTTTGCAATTGCGACACCAAGCTTCCACATCTTGACGACTATTTACCCAATAAAATCGTTCTCGTACTTTATTCAGGGTCTTATTAACGCCGAAGTGCCCACCGGATGCTCCATTATGCACTTCCTGAAGTACTTTCGGTACTCGACACCTGGGAATCACTAGACGCATAACAACTTCCCTGCCATCCGGGCTTTCCCAAGCTCTCTTTAGCAGCCCGTTCATGACTTTAAGTGAATCCCATTGGGCCCACAAAGCCTTCAATCCAACTGCCTTATCCGAAACATCCTTCCACGCTGGTCGAATTCCTTTCTCCTTTGCTCTCAATATAGCCCCAATTTCTGTGTCATTCAGTTGTTCTTGTCTCAGGGCTTCGGTCGTCCAATCGTCCGGAACCTCTATTTTAATAGTGTTGACGGCCACCGTACCCTGCAATTTCTCAACGTGGCGGCAGTGCTTGCAATCTTCCTTGCATGGTCTTCTAGATAAAGCGTCTGCGTTCTTATGAGATCTTCCAGGTCGATGTTCTATTTTGAAATCATACTGTTGCAACCGTTCTATCCAACGAGCCAGTTGACCTTCAGGGGTTTTCAACTGCAACAGCCATTTTAATGCAGCATGGTCGGTCCGAATCTTGAAATGTCATCCATAAAGATATTTATGAAAATGGTCCACTGATTTAACGATGGCCAGTAACTCTTTCCGGGTTACACAATAGTTTCTTTCCGGTTTGGACAGCACCTTGCTGAAGTACTCAATCACTCTTTCCTGCCCATTCTGGATTTGAGACAGTACACAACCGACCGAAGAATTGCTGGCATCCGTGTCTAAAATAAAAAGTCCTTCCCGTTGTGGGTACGCTAGCACAGGACCAGTGCATAGAGCTGCCTTCAATTTTCTCCATGCCGTTTCACATTCCGGTGTCCATTGGTACTGCACTTTCTCTTCTGTCAGCCGGTGTAATGGCTTCGCAATTTCTGCAAACCCTTCCACAAAGCGCCTATAATAAGTGCAGAGGCCAAGGAAGCTCCGTACTTCATGAACGTTAGATGGTCTTGGCCAATCTCGTACAGCAGAAATTTTGTCGGGGTCTGTTTGTATTCCATCCGAAGACACCACGTGACCAAGAAATTTGACTTCTTTCTAGAATAGCAGGCACTTCTTCGGGTTCAACTTCAGATGGGCATTCCTGACTCGCCCAAATACTTCTTGAAGATTTTTCAAATGTTCTGTAAAGTCCTGTCCCATAACAAGCACGTCGTCAAGGTAAACCAGGCACGTCCTCCAGGTTAGCCCTCGCAGTACGAATTCCATCAATCTTTCAAAGGTAGCTGGCGCATTGCAAAGTCCAAAAGGCATCACGGTAAATTGATAAAGACCACTGCCTGCTGAAAACGCTGTCTTCTCCTTATCATCAGGATGAAGCCCCACTTGCCAGTATCCACTCCTAAGGTCTAACGTAGAAAACCATCGTGAGCCTGCCAACGTGCTTAACGTGTCATCAATTCGTGGTAATGGGTAACTGTCTTTCTTTGTGACATCGTTTAATTTCCGATAATCGACACAAAATCTTAATGTTCCATCCTTCTTGGCAACCAAAACTACTGGCGATGACCAGGGACTCGTCGACTCCTCAATGACTCCATCTTGTAGCATCTTGTCTATCATTGCCGAGGCATCTTCTTGTTTTGCTAATGGAAGCCTCCTAGGTGGTTGTCGAATAGCTGGTGAGTCGCCAGTATTTATCCGATGCTGGACTATGTCTGTTTTTGTAAGGGCCTCTGTATTCTTGGCAAATACTGAACTTTCCTTTTCCAGGAACTTGATTGCCTCCCTTCGTTCATCCTCAGATAAATGCTCCAACTGAGTACTCAGCAAGGTCAAAACTTCCTGGTCTATTTTTGTAGACGAACTTCCCTCTGTTTGTTCCTCGCACCTCACTACCCATGTGACTGGTTCATAGGAGCCAATCGGTTTGCCTTCCTTAATTGTCACTGAGTGGGAATTTAAATTAACGACTCTTATTGGGATTTTGTCTTTAGTCCGGGTTAAAGTTTTCGCCACAATAACATTGGGTAGGGACTTAATCGATTCGTCATCTTCAACTAGGCCAACACGGTACCCTCCAGGATTTCCTTCTAAGGCAGCATCGATCATTTGTTCTGAATGAGCAGGAATCTTGATCGTCTCTGTTGTTAACAACCTTGCTTTATGGAATTGGTCATCTGCGGTTGCCAGAATAAATTCCTCATTTCCAATTTTTAAGACTCGCTCCCCTACGTCAACAATGAATCCCTGCTCTCCCATGATGTCTAGACCCAAAATGAAATCATCCATAATGTCAGCCACAATGACCTTGTAATTGAACCTCAAACGTCCAACCTGCAGTTCCAAGTTAACCTCTCCATGGACCGCAGCCCTGTCCCCCGTGGCTGTCCGAATGATTACTCCATTTTGCTTCTTGTCAATCTGCAAGCCTGATATAAACCCTGGCCGCACTATTGATGACGTAGCACCGGTGTCTATCGTAAACACACATTTTCTTCCATTCACATATCCTTGCAACAGCAGACTACTTGGAATTCTTTGGAGCTGGGAAATCTTTACTTCTCTGGGGGCACCGCATTCCTTAGCCAGCACAGCCCCCTTGGTGCTGGCTATCTTTAGTTTTCCTGCTTCTCTTCTACATTCACAGCATTTACTCGACTCTCCGAGTTCTGCTGTCGACAGTCCCGTTTCATATGTCCTACCTTGCCGCAGTTGAAACATTTAATACCTCCGCTCGGCTTTCCTCTATTTTGTTGTTTTTCTTGCTTCCCGAGGCCATCCAATTTATCACATAATTTGGTGAACATTTTCTGTATTTCTGTCAACATGGGGTTCTGGTTCATTTCTGGTTGTGATTCTTCGAGAGTCACAGCTCACACTCTTGACCTTGGCGTATCCCTGTAAGCTGCTTCTACTTCGAGTGCATGCACCAAAGCTTCGCTACTACTTTGGTGTCTCGTCAGTCTCAGAACTCGCCTGACCTCTTCGTCCCTTATACCATCTAAAAAGGCCCCTACGGCTAATTGTTCCTGGAATTCTTTAGGGGCACTCGGATACGCCAGGTGTGCCAGTCTCTCTATCGCAGCTTCAAATTCTTGTAAACTTTCTCCAGCCTTTTGTGTTCGTGATTTTAGCTGGGCCTGGTATACTTGGGCGAGATGTTGGTCGCCATATCTTAAGTCCAATGCGGCTTCCAAGACTTTGAAGTCCCTTTGTTTGTCCACTGGGATAGTCTGAAGCAACTCTGAGGCCTGGCCCCTTAACGCCAGAACTAATGCCATGGCCTTTTCTTCATTATCCCAGTTGTTCGCACATGCTGCTGCCTCAAACTGCCTCTTGTACGTCGTCCAGGAACTTTGGCCGTCAAAAGAAGGAGGTTTTAGTCGCTGCCCTGATGATACCACTTGCTGGCTTCCTCTATCTCTCAACTGTCGTTTAAGCCGGTCTATTTCTCCTTTGACTTCTTCTTCGAACTTGTTTACTTTCTCTTTAACTTCGGTTACTTCTCCTTTTACTTGACTGACTTCTGTCTCGACTACTCCTACTTTACCTTCGACCTTGTTTATCTCTTCTTTGACTTCACATTTTAGTACTTCATTGGCAGAAATTATAGCGTCTTGTTGTATTTTGATTTGTTCATTTAGAATTTTCCTTAATTCTTCCTGGCGTCTTTCTTGCTCCTGTTTTTCCTCTTGATGTCGTCTTTCTTGTTCTTCTTTCTCCTCTTGCTGTCGTATCTTCAGGTCTTCCATAATTTGTCTCAATTCGTCTTTCTCTTCTTGACGTCTTCTTTCTTCATCCTCTTTTTCTTTCTGACGTCTTGTTTCCTGATCTTCCATCATTTTCTTTAATTCGTTCCTTTCTTCTTTTTCTTCATGACGTTTTTTCTCCTGTTCTTCTTTGTCTTCCTGCCGTTGCTGCGCCATCATTTTTTGGAATTGTTCGAATAAGTCCTGTATTTGTTTATCGGATGCCATACTTCTTGTTGTTACGGGCATACGATGAAATTAAAATAAAATAAATTTAACTGTCACGTCAATATCGGTAATGGAACTTTCTAGACAAATCTCGAAATAGCACGAAAAAGTCTTATCCAGAGTCTTTTGTCACTATCCAGTTCAGAGAATTTAATAATCTCCACTAATGTCCAAATAGAAAAGTTCTAGTAATTTCCACGCACTAACACAAAAAAATGAGTCTTTTTTCAGTGTCTCTATCACTACTCAGTTTAAAGGATTTAATTATTACACTAGTGTCCTAATAAAATGTCTCAAAAATGCACTTGACACTATTTTTCTGTCCGCAAATAACCCTTGAACAATGTCCAGTAAATTAGTCCTGTGTTAGCACTAAACCTCGAGAATATTTCTCGAACACTCCAGCACAACTTCAGAGCTCCTCTTGTCATAAAATTCCGCTTTCTGACACCAATTTGTAACGTGTTTCCACCCTTAGGAAACCACCCCTTGCAAATTCCGTGGGTTCCAAAAATTATAACAAGAGATGTCCACTAACACACTTTATTAAATATTTTTAAATATTTACTGGATACTTCACAATACTATTATTAATTTAAATACACTTTACTGACTAAAATCACAATGTTTATTACTTTGTTTATCTTTGAACTCTTAACCTCACTTTCTATACTTTCTGAACTTTCTGAACATCTCGCCGAGAATGCGGTCCGTCTTTTATACCTAAAATGACAGATCTCGATTGTTCTGTGATGACGCCACCATTCTCTAGAGAATTCCAGATGTCACTTTGGAATCTTCTGGTAGGTTCTTTTTCGAGTAGGTGCAAATACACTACATTCATTCTAAGGGTTGTAACACATTACAATACGTTCAAATTGTTCTGCAGTGCCCAATAACCAAAGATGACTAACATTAAACAGGAAATTGTCAACGAAATTCATAAGCCTGCTAGAAAGCATTTTAAAAGAAGAAGAGTAATTGTTAAGGGTCTTAATGATCTTGTTCAAGCGGATCTTGTTGAAATGATCGAGTATGGTAAAATAAATAAAGGTTATAAATATATTTTAGTGGTTATTAACGTATTTTCAAAATTTGTTTGGTGTGAACCTGTGAAAAATAAAAGTGGAAACGAAGTTGTACGAGCAATGGGGAAGGTGTTGTCACAGATGAATGCACGACCCAAAAATTTACAGACAGATATGGGTAGAGAATTCTACAATAAGAAATTTAAAGAATTGACAGATACGTGGAAAATTAATCACTATAGCTCTTATACACACCTTAAAGCGAGTGTTGTAGAAAGAGTGAATAGAACTTTGAAGAGCAAAGTGTGGCGGCAGTTCAGCTTACAAGAAAACTACAAGTGGTTAGATGTCTTACCGGATATTGTTGCAGAATACAATAATACCGAACATAGAACTATTGGAATGAAATCAATAAATGTTTAAAAAAAAATGAAAATCATTTATTGCAAACTGTATATAGCCATCCGAAAATAGTTGATCCAAGAAAACAAAAATTTAAAGTGAATGATTATGTAAGAATCAGTAAATATAGAGAAGCATTTTCAAAAGGTTATACACCTAATTGGTCAAATGAAATTTTCCAAATCAGAAAGATTCATGGAAGTAATCCTAAAACATATCACTTGGAAGATTATGAAGGGGGTCAAATTCAAGGAGGCTTTTATAAGTATGAACTTCAAAAAGTAAAGTATCCTGACATATATCTTGTGGAGAGGATTGTAAGGAGAAAGGGCAATGAACTTTATATTAAGTGGCTTGGGTTAGACAGTCAACATAATTCATGGATTTCAAAAAATCAAATTGTATAAATATAATCTGTAATATATTTTTTATCTTAATAAAACAAATTTTATGCAATAAATGGTTTTTTTTATTTATATCCTTTTCACATATGTTAATATAAATTACACTTACATTAGCTTACAAAATCTATTATTGTATACATTACTTATGTGATTACTATTTAATATAGGACTTATAATATGTGACATTTCTTCTATTCTCCTATTGAAGCGTAATCGATCTATAGCTAAAATTTCCCAGTACCTCTTTCTAGATGCACTGTATGCAAAATTCCATATCACGAGAAGATGAATTTGATTCTCTATTAAATTAAACGTCACTTTCTTCATCTTATAGCCTACCATAACATTCAGCTTCAAATATACCAGGATAAATATAAATTAATTCCATGAGGATATAAATATTCCCATTACTACAATTTTTACTCTGTTGAATAAGATTCACTGCATTTTCAAGTATATTTCCTCCTTGATGCTGTAGTTATTTCTGAACGTTCTTGAAATAATTTGTAAACTGCTGTCTTTTCAACATATCAACTCTATACTTGATGATGGGTAATACCTCCCACAACTTGCAGATTGACTCATATCCCAAGTAAATGTACGAGTTATTCTTCATAATTTTTATAACTCTAGAATAGGAAAATTGCTCAAACTGGATAGAAAAATAACCAGCATCTATTGATTGAGCGTTATCATTGGTGTATAGATAATTATTAATAATTCTTTGAAACGTGAGGAAATGGTTCCACTCATTTTCATCAAAAATTATTACATCATTTTTTTTCCCACATAGTTTTACACATGGATTATAAGATGACATGACAATGCCATTGATGCAAACTTGCTTTCCGATTTGTTCAATTTATATCTGGATTCCCCAATTACCACTAAACTGTGTTGAGGAGCTGGAGGTAAATTATCAAATAAATCAAAGTTCAATTCAGGCAAACTAATGGCACTACCACTTTCAGTTATGTCGACTAATTGAAATTTATTTAACTTTACTCAAGAGAGCTCTTAATGAAAATAACTATGAGAAGTCAGAGCTCGCACTGTTCATGATTGTTACTAATGCGTTACTATGTAGTAGCTCGATACAATCTGTATTTATATCTATCATAAACATTACGTCACTCGTATTCAAGGTCATAAAATCTGCAAGCAATGCAAAAGGTGAATGAACTTCCGGTCATTGCACTTGCAATTTGATATTTGTATATTCATCATATTTTATTAATGGGGCCAATGAACTTCCGGCCATTGCACTTGTACTTTGATATATGTAATAATCAGCATATTTGAAAGGTCAATGAACTTCCGGTATATTTAATATATGCAATCATTGGAATTTATTAATGGGGTCAATGAACTTCCGACCATTGCACTTGTAATTTGATATTTGTATATTCATCATATTTTATTAATGGGGTCAATGAACTTCCGGCCATTGCACTTGTAATTTGATATTTGTATATTCATCATATTTTATTAATGGAGCCAATGAACTTCCGGCCATTGCACTTGTAATTTGATATTTGTATATTCATCATATTTTATTAATGAGGTCAATGAACTTCCGGCCATTGCACTTGTTATTTGATATTTGTATATTCATCATATTTGAAAGGTCAATGAACTTCCTGTCTGGTCGGTGCAGCGGTGGGAGGATCTGATCGGTGCGGTGCGAAGTCACAGAACTCTTATTTGCTATCTATTATTCCTCAAGTGCATGGGGTAGATCATTTATAAAAATTATGAAAAGTAGCGGCCCAAGTACACTACCCTGGGGCACACCGTAGTTGAATTCTAGAAGTTTGGATTCATATTTCTCCCCATTTCTCGTGATGCGGGTTTTTTGTTTCCTATTCAGCAAGTAGGATTCAAACTATTGCAAGCTGATTCCAATTTTTTCTAATTTGGTTAAAAGCTTATTGTGATTTAGGCTATCGAATGCCTTGGAAAGGTCAAGGAAAAGTCCACAAACAATTTCCTGCCTTTCCAGCGCGCTCGACACCGTTTGAACAAAATTGAATAGGGCTGTTGTAGTTGATCGATTTTTCCTGAAGCCATGTTGAAAGTTGTTGAAAAAATTACATCTATTGAGAAATAGCAGTAGTCTGCCATGCATGAGTGTTTCCAGGATTTTTTAAAAAACCGACAACAAGCTCACAGGGCGGTAGTTGCTTAAATTGTTTACATCTCCTTTCTTATGCAGAGGTACTACAATTGCCGTTTTCAATATATCAGGAAAAATTCCTTACGACAAGGAGGCGTTAAAAATATTTACTAGCGGTGCCGCTAAGGTTTATATGCATTTCTTTAGTAAATTTGTTGATATACCATCGAAACCGCTAGAGTTCTTCGATTTGAAATTTTTAACAATACTACATATTTCTTTTTCTGAGGTAGGGTACACAAACATGGATTCTGTGCTGGACATAATTAACTTTTTTTTTTTTTGCGGGAGGAAAAACCTTCAAAAGGTTCGACCCGTGCTGATGAACTGACGCGACGGGGATATGTGGGATTCTTACCGCACTAAAAAACCTCCCTCTTCGTCTCCGGAACTGTGTGAACAATACATCGGAGGTCGTGATCAAAACACATCTATTCTACCTTTCGTCTTCGTCCTTGCACTTTAGTATGGTATTGCACATTGCCGTCCAGCAGTCCTGATTGGTGAGCATAATGTCTACAAGGTTGTCCGCATTTAGGTGTTGGCCGGTGGTTCTGATGGCAGTTTCTCTGGCCTCTGTCCATCTTGGGCAGTTAAATAGAGTATGCTCGGCGGTATCCGCCATGTGGCAGTAGGCGCAGGCATTGCTGTCTTTCTTGCCGATTCGGTGAACATAGCTACCAAAGCTGATATTCGGGATTAGCGTCTTAGTCCACCTACCCTGGGGCGCATTGTCCCAGCGGTCTTGCCATCGATCTAATAGGGCATTCCTATTGAACTGTTTGGTGGCATTGTCCGCGCCATGATTGTATGCACATTCTCTCGCAAGCAGGTCAATGGTCGGAACAGATGTGAGGACTTGCAGCGCAACTGTGGATACAGTCCTATAGGCGCAGCTAATTCTGATGAGCATGGTGTGTTGGGTCTTTAATAGGCGATCTCGATTACGTGCAGTCTTTAGTGCTCCCACCCATGCTGGGGCAGCGTATAATAGTATCGAGGTGGCCACGCAGTTGAGTAGCCTCCTGACGCTGGTCTTGGGTCCACCGGTTCTAGGCATCGGTTTGCGCAGCGCCATAGCTGCCTTTTCTGCTTTGGTCGTGGCACTATCCACGTGTTGGTTCCATGACAGTTTCTGATCTATATGTACTCCAAGGTATTTAATTACTTTGCTGGCAGCGACTTCCTTGCCAAGAATGTTGACTGTCATCTCTTGTACTCGCTTGTGACCGGTAAGCGCCACGGCCTCAGACTTTTCAGGTGCCATCTCTAGGTTATGGTTGCTCATCCATACATTTATGTCGTTTATGGCGGCTTCGACCTTGGCCATTGCGCCATCCTCGCTTTTATCTATGACGACGACAATGAGATCGTCGGCGAAGGCTACCAATCGGCAGTCGCTGGATATGCCAGGAGTATCTAATTCGAGGACTCCATCATATAAGACATTCCACAGGAGCGGCCCGAGGACCGATCCCTGAGGTACACCGCAGGTAACAGGTCTAGTTGTGTCGTCGACCAGGAGTTTTCTGTTTTCAAAATAACTCTTTATTAGTTGTATTAGGTAGGCTGGTATGCCTCTAAGCGACAATGTCTCAACAATAGGGCCCCAGGGCGCTGTATTGAAGGCGTTTTTAACATCTAGCGCCACGGCGAGACAGATCTCGTGGTGTCTCCAGTTACCCGTATTTGCCAAACGGGCGATGCAAACAACTTCTTGTACCGCGTCTACGGTGGACATCCCCTCGCGGAAGCCATATTGATGGACTGACAAACCACCTCTGGAGTCCAGCTCGCTGGTGAGTCCTGTGGCTATGACCCTTTCAATTCAATAATTCAATATTCTTTATTTCCTTTTCGACTCTTTATAGAGTATAGGTATTGTCAATACAATTTTACATGTATAATTACATTCTGTAAAGAAGGTATATCACATAGTACGTTTAGCACAAACAAACATAAATATAATTAATATAACAAATTACACAACAAATAACAAATTTTAAATTCTATTATTGAAATATTCGTCAGTTGAATAGTAGGCATTATTGGTGAAATACAACTTTAACTCTTTTTTAAATTTTACTTTGTTTTGAATGGTATGCAGATATGAAGGAAGGTGGTTATATGCTTTTATTGCCATATAGTGAGGCCCTTTTTCAAATAGAGTAGTTCGGTGATTAGGCACACTCATACAATTGAAATACCTTGTTCTTGTGTTGTCATTTAACATTCCATTGGTTACAAAATATTGATTATTCTCTTTTACAAAGAGTGCAAGATTGTATAAGTACAGAGAGTATACTGTCATTATTCCCAGCTTTTTGAATAGTGGTGAACAATGATCTAGATAATTGGTGTTAGATATTAATCTTATTATTCTTTTTTGAAGGATGAATAATCTGTTTGTTTCACTCGAGGAACCCCATATAATTATGGCATAATTTAGATAACTCTGTACACTGGCATAGTAGAAAAGAAGAATAGAGTGTAGGTTTAACGAGTTCTTCAACATGGATATTGCATAGTGAGCACTCTTAAGTTTACCTGCTACATTGTTTATGTGATGCTTCCAGGTAAGATGCTTATCAACTTCCACACCAAGAAATCTTGCATGCTCGGCAACACCAATACTCCTATTTTGCAATCTAACTAAGGGACTTGATGGATCTGCCCTGCTATGTATATTTGTAAAATGTACTATTACAGTTTTTGATGAATTTAATAGTAGTCCATTTTGCACACACCAGTCTGACATCTTATTTGCTACCTTGTTGGACAGAGTCGCTAAGGTATTTTCATTGCCGCCTCTAACAATAAAGGAGGTGTCATCAGCAAATTGACATACATCAACTCCTGTTATAGATTGGAAATTGTTATTGAGATCATTACTAAATAAAAGGAAAAGAAGAGATGAGAGTATGCCTCCCTGTTGTACTCCATATTTGTTTTCTAGGACATCAGATTTAACTTTGCTATTATACACATTTCCTACTTTACCCTCAAGTTGAACAAATTGATAACGACCTGTTAGATATGATTCTATCCACTGAAGTGCCACGCCTCTGATCCCATAGTTCTGAAGTTTTTTTAGCAGAACATCGTGACTTATAATATCAAAGGCTTTTGATAGGTCAAAGTAAATGCCAATGGTCTGTGATTGTTTATCAATAGCATTCATTATTGAAGATAATGAATCAAAAAGTGCAGAGGTGGTAGATTTTCCCTGTCTAAAACCATGCTGTGTGTTGGAAATAAGATTAAACTTGTTGACGTAGGAAGTTACTGAACATAGCCCTTTCAAATATTTTAGCGAACACAGACTGAAGACATAGGGGGCGATAGTTGTTTAAATTGTCTTTGGAACCTTTTTTATGCAGTGTAACTTTCAAGGAGCTTGGCGGATGTATCAATTAGGCAGATAGGTCTGGGGCGATTTCGATGGGCTTGCCAGGCTTGGGGACGAGAACCAGTCGTGCTTCCTTCCATTTACATGGGATATTTCCGGTTGAAAAGATTTCATTAAACAGGCCCACGAAGACTTCCGTGTGGGTGTTAGCAGCCAACTTGACGACCTCCGGGGGAATCCTATCAGGGCCTGGGGCCTTATTGGGTTTGAGTCTGGAGGCTGCGATGATAATTTCCTCGTTGGTGACTGGGGGCGGGGGGAGTTCCCATTGTTCTCTGTTCCAAGCCGTCACAAGTCTTTGTGGGAAGAGCTCGTCAGCAAGTTCCATTTTGCGTTCTGTGGACAGGATAATTTGTTCTCGTACACGGGTCCGCTTGCAGGCGATGCGGTACCCATCGCCCCAGACATTGTTGTCAATTGCTACAATGATATCGTCCCAGCAGCGTCGTTTTGCCAATTTGATGCTGGTTCTAAGATCGTTCCTGGCTGCACAGTATGCAGCGTGGCTGTCTGCTAGGATTGCAGCATCAACGTTCCTGGAGGACTTCTGCCTGGTCCACTGCCTTTTCTTACTTATGCAAGCCTCGCGGAGCCTGGCAATCTCGCCGTTCCACCAGTAGACGGGTTTACCCTGTGGGTGCCCGGCCGCAGGTAGGGTAGATTGACAGACACTTCTTAGGGTTTCGATCATAGTTTCGACGCTAGGATTACGTAGCCTACTGAGGTCAAGTTGTAGCCTGGTCCTTATGGCTTCCTCTCTGCTAGCTTTGTAGCGCCACTTGGAGGGCATGGTTGCCTGGGCTGTCAGTAGTCCGTTTCCCGCTGCTTCTGCCACGAAGCCGAACATAATCATTTGATGGTCACTCAGAGTTTCGTCTTGTAGCACTTGCCAGTTGAAGATGGATTCGGATAGTTCGGCAGATACAAACGTGACGTCAATGAAGCTTTGTTGATTTGCACGTCTGAATGTGGGCTCGCTGCCCACGTTGGCTACTACGAGGTCATGTGTGGCCAGCCATTCGGTGAGGATTTGGCCTCTAACGTCATAGGTATCCGAGCCCCAAAGAGGGCTCTTCGCGTTAAAGTCACCCGTAACGATGATGCCTCTGTTGAAACCGGTTGCGTGAACGCAGTCCGTCAACTCGTCCAGGAAGGTCTCATATTCTGCTAAAGAGCAGTTTGGGGACTTATAGCACGAGTATATGACTATTTCGTCAACGATGCACCAGGTGATGCCATTGCCTCGGCCTGGATTACTGGCATTTTTGCCGTAAACTCTCACAGCTGCGTCTGCATTGATGTCGCAAATCCAAGGGCTGCTGTCTTGTACATGCGCTTATTTGGCTCGGTCACTAAGAGGACGTCGGCTTTGTGAATTTTTCTCATGTGGTATAAAAGGTCCTGGGCAGCTCTGCTTCTGTTAGAATAGAAAATTTATTGGTGCCAAGAAACAAGAGTTTTACACAAGTCAAAAAAACAAGGGGTTCATAAATACAATACAATACAATACATGCATATACAAACAAAATACAATATAAATATAAAATAATAATACAATGAGTTGTATATTCTCTCAAGGTATTAAAATTGCCAGTCTGAAAAATCATTATTATAAAAATCTTCCACAGAATAGAAACATTTGGATATAAGATATTTTTTTGTTACATATTTAAAACTTTTAGAAGGCAACAGTTTCACAGGGGATGGTAGCAGGTTAAATAACTTCGGACCAAAATATGATATTCCGGATCTAGTTTTATGTACTCTGTGGAAGTCTATGTAAATATTTGCTTTATGTCTTATGTCTGTTAAGATTCACTTGGAGAAAACGGACCTTTTTAGTGACTTTAGCTCTTCTATTTTCAGACTGTGTGGGACCACGCTCAGCCGCTAGTCATTTGGCGTGGTCAGCCTCCGTTTGCCGTTCTTCCACTAGCATTTCGTCCATGGAGGGGGGCGGAGGACAGAGTCGCTTGGTGTCTGGGGTTTGCGGTATATCCGGCATTCCGGGTGGGTTTATTAGTCCTCCTCGCTTCTAAGAGAGCATTTCGAAAGGCGGGGCACTTTCCAGTTCCGTAAGTATGCCCCTGCTCTGCGCATATCGGGCAATGTTCAGCGTTGGAACAGTTTTTAGCCTGGTGTTCTAGTTCTCCGCATTTGAAGCAGGCTCTCGTTCTGTCAGGGCCGTTGCAGTCCATGGCCGCGTGGTCATAGGACCAACATTTGCGGTATCTGCTTAGCGCAATTCTCTTTTCTACGGAGCATTTGACCAGACCAATCCTAAAGTTGGTTTCCTTGAGGAGTTTTTCTGCGTCATCCCTGTTGATTCTCAGTGTCGCGGCCTGAGTGTCACTGGCGTTGGCTCTTAGATCACTAAACTTAAAGCTCTTGTCTTTGAGGGAGCCGATCATGTTCTCAATTGATTCGATGACATTATCTTTGCTTGTGGCTGCATCAATGCCCCTGATGTGTAGGGTCTCCATTTTAGCATCCGAACCAATCGCGCGGACAGCAATATCCTCTGCAGGGTTTCTAATCGCCGTCTGGATCTTGTTTAATGCGTCGTCATCCTTATCGAGTGTTATAAGAAGTTTGCCGTCCTTGGTGCTTTTAAGTCCCCTAATGGCCTTGCTGGCTGTGCAACTTTGGATACGTTCTTTGACGTTGCTGAGGACCTCCTTATACTCCTTGCCCTGCTGGCCCACTATTATAGCATATGTGTTCCTGCTCCTGTTTTTACTAGTTTGTGCATTACTCGTTTTGTTGGGTCCTTGCTTGTTATGATTGGGTTTTGCCGTATGGATGGCCACTTTAGTGGTGGTGCTGTGGAAGATACTTTCCACCATTTTGCGAAAGCTGGTAAGTTCCATGGTGGTAATTTGGTGGATTGCCTCTCCTCGTTCGTCGTTTCTTCTTTGATCAGTGAGAGTTTTTCCCACATGTCTTCGGGGGTGCCCTTAAGAACAGCCTTTATAACTTTTTTGTTTTCGCAGTACGAAGGTCCTTTGGAGCGCAGCAGAGTCCTTTGCTTGACTACCTCGATTTCCTCCGTGGACAGAGCCAGGTCAGGAAATCTGTCCCTGAATAACTTCTGTATACCTTTGTCCATATCCGGGTCGTCGGGTTCAACCAAGACGACTTTGACCGAGGGTTCTTTACTGTCCAGCGGATTGCCAGTTATTATTACCGTGTTCAAAAACAAGTCCTCGTCCCAAGCCTTGGTTTCGATGGGCTTCCAGTCTTTGTATGAGTTAATCCCGTCCAGAGTGGTTAGAGTTTGCTTTTTGCCATGCCACTGGGTGGTCTGAGTGTTGGCATCTCTACAGGTTGGTTTGGGGTTTGTTGTTGATGGGTTGTCCGTTTGGCAGCCTGTGGATTGCACAGTGACCCGCTTGCTGATTTGAGTGTCATCCCTGTTAATTATGTTAGCAGTCACCTCCTTATCCTTTGCCGAAAGTGTGTCCATTTCGTGGCATTTCCTGTTCATGGAGTCCACAAGTTTGTTGACTATATTCACCTCTCTTTTAATTTCGACTTTAGTATTTGTGTTTTTGGTGATCAGCTCCTTTAGGGTTTTGCTGCATACTGTTAGTTTTTCAACGATTTATTGTTGTCCCTAAAAATACTATTAGTCTTAAAACTTTGACGCACTCCCTAGTTACTGTATGATTATTATTTGATTGTATTTGTGATTGGGAAATAAATAAATAAATAAATAAATAAATAAATAAATAAATTAAAAAAATTTGTCTGAGTTCCATGACCTCCCCTGCAGGTTTGAGCGGGCTTTCAATTCTTTTCCTCTTGGAGGCGTGTTCCCCGTTGGGCTGAATAGATTTCGTGTCTAAGGTTGTGCCCACTCGCACAAAGTCAAGTAGGCTTGACGTTGAATAGGCCCTGTCTCTAGGGGGTGACCTAGGTATACTATCGCGTCTCTGGAAAGGGCTAATCCCTTGCTCTTCCAGTCGCTCCTGCAAGCTAGCTCCCTCTCGACTACTTGTTTCACTGGTCTCTATAAACACTACCTCGTCCTGGCTTTCGTTCTTGTCAGTAATCATTTTGGGTTTATCTTCTCTGCTACTGCTTCCCACTTTGTGTGTGTCATCATAGAGAATTTTGCTAGAATCCTTATCCATTTTTGTTCCCACGAGTATGGGTCGAAGGAAGACAGTCAGCCCCCTGGTGACGCCCATTCCAGGGGTAAGGCTATATACTGTGAAGGACGCCCGGTATCCACAGGTTTTTGCGACTTCGCTGTCGGTTCTTTTATAGAGGTTTTCTCCTCGTAGGCCAGCCGGTTAAAGCAAGCCTCCCAGTCACAGTTCCCACACGACATTCCCCTGCGGTGCCATTTTTTTTCCCACAGAGGTCGTTCAAGTGTGGACCGTGATTACGGTATTAAGCGAGTGAGTGGCACAGCTCACTCGTGGCTCGGATTACCCCCGGGTGCGCCAGTTCCCGTAACCACACCACACGTTGTGTGGGTCCTGGGGTTGAGCTGTCCTTAGTTTTCGCCACTCACCTTCGACCTTACCGGCATGGGTGACCCTGCTGGGAGCCTATAACTCCCGCTGGCATTGCTCTCAGGATCCTCGCAGTTACTTAAGCTTCTCCACCATCGGCGAGGTCTCACAGCTCCTTGGAGAAGTCAGTTGCAGCATCATCTTTCTCTAAATTTTTTAACAGGTTAGGAATAGCTTCAGTGAAGTGCGAATTGAAATTGTCCGCCAAAGTATGTGGATTACCCTCCGGTAGTCTCATTGGGTTATTTTTACCTATGGTCGAATTAATTAGGTTCCACGTATATTTGGTTTTATTATTGGAGTTGTTTATCATTTTCTCATAATATTCACCCTTGGCTTTCTTTAATCTATCACAATAAAGTCTTTTGACATAACTGTAAGTAAGTAAGTAAGTAAGTTTTATTCCGTTTCATTGGACATATTACATTAGCATAATAATATGTATAAAACAGGTCATTAAAAGACAAAAATACAGTAAATTCAAACGAACACATTACAATATATATAAAATAGACGTCAGCACATTATATCCTAATTAATAGTTTAAAAATTCTTGAAGAGAATAAGGTTCAATATCACAGATATACTTGAAAGCTTGCCTTTTGAAAGAGTTCTGGTGAAAGGTTTCTTTTAGATTTATTGGCAGAGTATTATAAAATTTGATTGCGGAGTAATATGGTCCCTTTTCAGTGATAGTCAGACGATGCTGCGGAAATTGAAAATTATCTTTGTTCCGTGTGTCATAAGAATGTTTAAAGTTAGACATTTCAAAACTAAGCTTGTTTGCTTTTAAATACATTAGACAGGAGTAAATGTACAATCCTGGAACTGTGAGCATGTTATTCGTTTTGAAACACCCTTTGCACGACTCGTTAAATTTTTTCTTGAGAATTATTCGAACGGCTCTTTTTTGCACTTTAAAAACACGGGCCAGATTTGTGCTTCCACCCCAGATTTCAATGGCATACTTAACAGTGGAATAAAAATTAGCATAATAAACTGTCTTGAGAGCGTCTAAATTAAATGTGCGTGATAGGGTTCTAAGAGCGAAGCAGGTTCTGTTTAACTTTTTTATGACATCATCAATGTGTTCCACCCATTTGCAATTACTATCTACCACCACGCCCAATAGCTTCGTATTATTAGAGATAGGAATTTTTATTTCTTCAGTGAGATGGTCAGGTATTTGAAACATGGAATTGTGAGTCTTAAAAAATATGCAGTTAGACTTGGCTTCATTTAATATAAGCTGATTGGTATAAAACCAGTCTTTTAGGTTTTCCCATGTTTGAGTGGCACATTGTTGAATGTCAGCGAGAATTTTACCTTTAACTATAAGATTGGTATCATCAGCATAACTTATAATATTTACTTTGTCACTGTCACTTACAGTATTTATTATGTCGTTGAGAAATATTATAAAAAGAAGTGGGCCCAAGACACTCCCTTGCGGCACACCATGGCTGTGGCTTAGCACGTCTGATTCGTATTTGTTGTTGTCTATCGTTATACATGTTTTTTGTTTTCTGTCTCCTAAATAGGAGGCAAACCATTTTAAACTATTTCCCCTGACTCCCATTTTCTCCAGTTTGTTCAAAAGACAATTATGGTTTAAAGTGTCAAATGCTTTGGACAAATCGAGAAACAGTCCACAGACAGCCTCTTGACCATCCAGAGCATTTAGTACAGTATCCACAAAATGAAATAGGGCTGTTGTTGTTGATCTCTTTTTTACAAAACCATGTTGAAAATCGTGAAAGAAAGTTGTTTTGTTTAAAAAAGCAAGAAGTCTGTTATACATAAGGGTTTCTAAAATTTTGGAAAAGACTGATAACATGCTTATTGGTCGATAATTTCCTAGTTCATCCTGATCTCCTTTTTTAAACAACGGTATTACTATTGCCAATTTCAATGCTTCTGGAAAAATCCCCTGAGTAAAGGACGCATTATATATACTTGCAAGTGGGGCAGCTAGTGCACTTACACATTGCTTTAAGAGCTTTGATGATATGCCATCAAAACCACTCGAAGTCTTTGGTTTGAAACCCTTTACCACAGTGCATATTTCTTCTTCAGTAGTCGGGTATGTGAACATGGAATCTTTATTTATGATGACAAGTTCACTGTAGTTTTTTGATATATGGCGCTGGTTGATATCTTTTATTAAGTTAGGAACAGTTTCAACGAAAAAAGTATTAAATTTATTGGCTTGAGTGTGAAAATCATTGTTAGAGGGTAGTTTATTAGGCTTTAGATTACCGATGGTTGAATTAACTAAGTTCCATGTGCATTTTGATTTATTAGTTGCATTGTTGATCATGTTTTCATAATACCGACTTTTTGCATCTTTTATTTGATTACTATACTCGTTTTTCATGTAAGTCAGAACTGGCTTGTATTCGGGTTTAATATTCGAAATGGTTTCTAATAGCTGTACTTGGCTTTTTAATTCATGCAACTTTGGTGTAAACCAGTCTAGTTTACGAGTCTTACGAACTTTTCTTCTCACCAGAGGGAAGTGCGTATTAAAGCTGTTATGAATAATTCCCAAGAAATTAACAGTTTTGGCCTGTGCACAACTTTCCTCATACACAGAGGACCAGTTAAGTGAATTTAATTCAGATATGAAATGGCTGGCCTATACTCGGATTTATTACCGCTTATATTTTCTAAAAGTGTAAGCTGATCTTTTAAAAAGCGCAGCTCAGGCGTAAACCAGTCTGATCTGCAAGACTTTCGGACCTTCCGCTTAATTAATGGAAAATTAGTGTTAAAGCTGTTTTTTATTACTTCCAGGAAAATGTTGGTTTTCTCATCCACAGAATCGATGCTGTACACCCTAGACCAATCCGTTCTACCTAAATCCGAAACAAAATTATTTACATTATCATCATTGTACAACCTTGTATAAATATATGTCGGCTTATTGGCACTTATTGAAAATGTGAATAGTTGCGCTCTATGATCTGATATAAGAGATTATAAAACCTGCGTTTTATGATCATAGGTGATATTTGTTATTATATAGTCAATGATTTTCTTACTCGTTGGTGTTATTCTAGTAAAGTCCTTGACCGTGACATGCATACCAAAGGATTCAAGTATACTTGATAGGTTGCTTTTGCTTTCACAAGAAAAATCTATGTTCCAGTCCCCTGTTAGAATGACAGCTTTGTTTTCGTTAAACAAACCTTCCAAAATATCATTTAATTTACATAAAAAAGTGTCCATGCTACCCCTTGGCAGGCGATAAATGCATAAAACTACATAGTCAGCGTTATTAAAATTGCTTTCTATGGCACAGCACTCAGAGTGATATTTTTCAGACATTTTCGATAAGTCATCGCGCGGCTTCCAGGTCACGCCATCTGACACATAAATTGCTGATCCTCCATGCCCCCCATGTGATCTGCCGAAACTGGAGACAAGATTTGACAGAAATCAATGCTCTCAAAGAATTCGTCTAGTTGATTGATACTAGTGCTTATGCTTTGAACATTTTGATGTACCAATTTAATTGCCAGTTCCGGTTTCTGCATATTACACTGTGTTGTCGGAGTGGATTCTCCTCTCAAATGACACCTTGTTTCTTGCTGCAAGAAAAAAATCGTATTTACAGACTTTTATCCCTGCGTTCCAAGAATTAGGATTGAGTAGGGTTCCCTCCAGAGATGCATCCGCTCCTATTTTAAATGAGCTAAAGTTGGGTCGTTTGTGCTTAGGTTTGATTTTGAAGCACAGGAAATCATCCTTTTTGAATTTTTTGTTAAGGTACTCAGTTAATTCTTCAGCTGACAGATCCCCTTAACTGCTGAGAATTTGTCATCATGTGATTTTGCATTACCCTATATACCTTTTTTAATCTGATCATTTTTGTTATTGGTTCTATGTTTGCTCCTATATTCAACTCGTACAAAACCATTTTCATCTTTTTTATTAGGGTCTGTATTGGGTTCTGTTTGCTCATGTGACAAATTGCTAGGTTCAAAAAAGATCATGTCATTCATTACTTTCAGTTGTTTTTCTTCCAGTTCATTAAGAGTTGATTGTTTAGGGGTCTATGTTTTATTCATATTGATTAAATTAAAGTTACTTCATTATTTTTTTCCAGGAATACCGTGGCTTAGCGATAAATTTTATTAGAACATTTTTAGTTCAGAAATACGTGGTCTATTCACCTGTATTTTTGTTTTTTTTTCTATCCTGACTTAATTTAAAAATTTTGAAAAAATGGATGAAAAAAAATTTCTCTCCCTTTTTTTTGTGTTCTTCATCCGAGCGGAATGTAAACTTTTCAGGATATTATTCTAGACACAGGTCAATAAGAATGTTTTCAGACAGCCAAGCAGCTCTCAAAGCTCTTGGCTCACATCGTTGTAATTCCAAATTGGTCTGGAACTGCCAAAAGGCTCTAACCCGATTGGGTAGATACAACAAATTGACTTTGGTCTGAATACCGTGCGGCTCTGGCATGAATGGCAACGAAATAGCCGACTCCTTAGCCAGGTAAGGTGCGGTATCAAAATTTATCGGACCAGAACCAGTGCTTGGCATATCGGCAAGCACTGAGAAAACAACAATCTTGGCCTGGACCTAGAGGAAAATCCTCCAGAACTACCAGGATTAGTTCATTCAAAGGAGTTTATTACATATCCTCTGAAATCAACAACTAAAAAACTTAGAGATAAATAGGTCACACCTAAGAACTTTAGTGGGCCTATATACTGGGCACTGCAAACTAAATCACCACCTACACAGACTCGGAATAGCAGATAATGCTGAATGCCGACTGTGTTTGGAGGAGGATGAAATGGCAGCGCACGTTCTATGTACCTGTCCCGCTGCAGAAAGAACCAGGTTCTCATTTTTTAGCAAAGAGCAACTGCTGCCAGAGGACCTAACCTAATACACTGATAGGCCTGAGGTCATTGAATGAAGGATCGTCCTTTTTAGAGACAGGAGTTACTACGGCCATTTTCCACAAGAGCAGAATGGCACCAGTTTCTAATGAGAAATTTATTATATGGGCAATATTACTTGTTCAACACATGTTATGTAACAACATTTTCTACTCTGGCCTCTTTTCATCTATATTCTGTGTGCTAACTCCGCCTAGTAAAAAAATAATAGGTTTTCTTGCGACAAAAATTTTCGAGTTCAAAGATTTTGCTACATTTACAGTGTTTTTAAATTAACATTACATGTGGAAAAAACATATAATGAACAAAACAGTACTTTTCAACTGATTGTTGGTTATTTCCATATTGTAATTTTTCCTGGTATCGTTTATTAGGTAATTATATTTACCGATGGTTGCTTAGTCTAGAACTTTAAGGTATAATAGTCTATTCTACTTTCTTTTCGTTTTGTCAATGGTAAATTATTTTTAGTACGTTGCTACTAATGTTCGAGACCTAGACGGTCAATCTAATAAATAATTCACCGTATCACAAGACACCCCGCTTAGATTTAGTGAAATCTTACAATACTCAATTGCACTAAGCAGAATTAGTCTTAAACAATATTTTTCTTTTGGCTTGATATTTTGGCTTATTTCGGGTAATGATTATTTTTACTCCAAATTTTTAAATTTTATTAACATTCCGCTTAGTTTTATTTACTTTGACATGTTACATTGCTAGTCAAAAAGCTATTTTGCAAGTATTTAATAATCTTTATTTTAAAATTAATTGAGGTTGTGCAGGGAATGAGTCATATTTGATTAAAAACACGCACCAGCCTTAGAGTGGTCATCATTAGGTGCAGATTTCCTAGCAAAAAACAACTCCTATATGGTTAATATCTAAGATTGAGCGAGTTAGACATTTACTGTGAATTTAATCAATTTTCTTTGGATTCTGGGTCTGCGACTTTGGCCTTAAAGTTGAAATTCTAAAGATTCTAGCCACACCAATTGACTTTAGAAAACATTGTGAACCATGTTTTACAATAAAAATTAGTGATAACATCAGCTGTATTGATTACAACAATCAATTGTTAAGATATATAATCAATGTATATTAATGGTATTCATTTCATGCCCCATCAGGCTGTTTTAAAAATATAGTCATATTTAGTTAATGGGCGTAGCATATGAAATGAAGTGGTTTGATTTGTGGAAATTACACAGTGTCAGTGTCAAAGCAAAGGTTCCCTTCATTCTATATTTGCCCCAATTTACTTACTGATTTTTGTAGCCAGTTTGAAATTTGTTTGTAACAATTTTCAAGCTATGTGTAAGTACATCAGATTTGGATTTTTTGCTTAAATCCTCTATTTGTACATAAAAGAACTCCATGTGTTACATTTTTCATCAAAAAATGCTTTTCTGACTTTTTCTTGAAGTGTCGGTATCCCTGATCATACAAAGAAGTTGTATGTATACAGAAAGGTTAAAAATGCTCATATAATATAAGTATAAAAATTTATTATTTTTACTATAATAAATATAAAATAATGAGCAACTTTTAATTTTTAATTATAATTACTACAATAGTAGTTATAAATAAATAAACCTAAGTACATAACAATTAATTTTGTAAAATCAAAATTAATATTATGAAAAAAAGTAATATACACAAATTATTTGAATGAATTTCATAACTAAACATCTACCTAATTTACAAAATTTGTATGCTATTTCATCCGATTAAGGACATAATCTGCAGCAACAATTAGTCCTTTCTGGTAGGGACTTTCTTGTAATAAATTAGCAAGTCGCACAGCCTCTTGGCAATGTTGTTTTGCTAAAAATTGTGTTTGTTCGAGACCTCTTGATTTGTGTACTAATTCAAAGGCTTTTTCAACATCGCCAGATTCTTGAAATCTCCTCATTATCATTGGATTTAATTCTGGAAACTAAAAAACAAATGCATATCATAAATGTTTACATTTCTATAATCAAAAAATCTTAATAAATAAATATGGTCTTTATTGGAAAGGTTCAAAGGGCCGTCGACTGAAGTCCTTTTGCCCGTATAGTAATTCAATGTTAACAAATATTATTATTATTATTATTATAGTATGTGTGCAATTGTTGTATTCATATATATATATATACATATATATACATATACATATATATATATATATATATATATATATATATATATATATATATATATATATATATATATATATATATATAATAGAATAGAAAAATATTTATTGTAGGCACATTGTAAATACAGTGTACAACACAAAAGGTGACGCTCATATAAATGTTTTTCCATGCCACCCAAGACTCTATAACTGTGAACAACAATATCATATATATATATATATATATATATATATATATATATATATAACTGTGAACAACAATATCATATATATATATATATATATATATATATATATATATATATGATATTGTTGTTCACAGTTATAGAGTCTTGGGTGGCATGGAAAAACATTTATATGAGCGTCACCTTTTGTGTTGTACACTGTATTTACAATGTGCCTACAATAAATATTTTTCTATTCTATTCCATGTATGAGATAGTATTCACTGAAGATATCTGTCAAATATATGGGTCGCGTGCGCGTGACGTCACAGTCTCAGACCTTAGGAAAAACAAACTGTAATTCTTTAACTGTCAAATGGCAACTGATTGAACTTTTCGTAATATTATTGTTTCTATTTATATTATACATACAAAATGACAAGTTTTTGACTTATTATTAATTGTGGAAGTGTGACAATCCGAAACAATACCAATTTTTCTAAGATAACTAAGAAGTTAGGGGTTAAAAGACTGCAACTGATTTCAAACAATCAATAGAAATGATTCCAAGGATTTTATTAGTTGGTACGTTGTTGCATATTAATGTAAGAATTTGATTTTTAACGTGGATTATATGTTGTAGGAAAAACAGCCGTCTTACAAGACCATGATGATATATCCAGTTGGGCATCCTCTCTCATTAAATGATATAATTTAAGACCCATATGTGAAACTGAAACTGCTTATGATAATAATTACTGCTGCTCAAATAAGCAATAAAAAATTCATGGTATAGAAAATTAACATTTTATATTGGTTTGTCAGTATTTTTAATAATTATTTCTTGTTTAAATTTTCGTTGAGCGAAGGTGTGGAGGTGTACCAAGAGAGAGAAAAGTGCAATGGCAGAAATTATTTTAAATAAGGTACCTACACTCCAAGAGGTAAATTTGCAGGCTTCATAAAGATATTTGATGAAGTACATAAATTAAGAAAGGAAATTCCAGAGTACCTACCCGCTGTCAACACGTGATGCAATGTGCCCTTTTAAAGTATATCGTGTAGTGTTTAAAAACTGAATGTAGTGTAAAATTAAAAGTTTGAAGTGGTCTAAGTTCAGTGAACACATAAAGTATGAATGGGCTATGAAAGTGTTGAATTGTAGATATAAAAGCCCTTTTTGTTATATATATATATATATAAACTATGAATGTTACTTTTATTGCTTAGATAGATATTAATATAAAGTATATATGAGTCCATTAAGTGCAAAACTCTCTATATGCGTGTAGGTTACTTTTGAGATAAATAGGAAAACATATTTTTGCCTATATATTGGACCAATTGATTCAATATATTTTTCTGTCTATTGTATCATACTTAAACTTAATAGTCTTAAAATAATTTTAATCCAATTTATTATAGTTTAGTTTTAATTTTAGATAAAAGAAATCATATAGTGAGTTTTGCACCGGGCTTATGCAGAAAGTGAGTTTTGAACTGTCGTATGCACACAAAAAGAGAGTATTGCGAAATAAAATAAATTATAAAATAAATTATTTTGTATTGCTAATAATAATAATAATAATAATAATAGAAACATTAAAATAATAATTATATTGGAACAAACAGTTATGACAAAAAGAATATGGTTTTGTTAGTATTGAACACATGACTCATACACGTGACCTGCATGAAGCGTCGTCATTGGCCAGCATGCAGAAAGAGAGTTTTGCATCTAAATTTGTTCTTCGTAAAGCGAGTTTTGCAACGAAATGTATATTTTAGATAGGATTTTCAATGTTATAAAGAGATATTTGAACCATCCACAATTATTTAAACAATAGATTATAAACAGATCAATGCAATGGTATATTCAACTCATTTCTGGATTTTTTATCGAAAAGCGAGTTTTGCACCTAACGGACTCATATGTTATTTTACAATCATTTTTTTTTTCTTACAATATACTTAAACCTTTATAACATAACTTTCTTCTCGATTATTCTTAGAAGTACTAAAATAGACCTTGGATAATAAATTATTTAATTAGTAAAGATATTTTGTTTTGCTTTCAGTTACATGCATGTACCTAAGTTCAAGTTCGACGTAATTAACTATTTCAGTTTACTGTAACAATATATAGTAGCAGGAGTGATAAATAAAACAATAAAAAGGAAATATTTAATAAAATAATAATGAACAAATGACTTACACAAAATTATAAGACATATTACATAACAATATATGAAAAATAAAATTCTTACAGAAATTACAATGGATTATATAGTCCAAACTACAGATACATTATAGACGAGGGGTTAACCGCTGGAAGAAATTATGTACATCTTATTACTTAGTTTATAACACCTCAATCTTCATTGCTTAATTTATATTTCAAAAAATTTACAGCGGTTAATACCTCAACCATAGCCATGTTTACTGCTAAAAAACTAAAAGGAAATACTTCTTGTTACTAAGTAGTGAACATGTTTTGTCTAGACTAGCAACATATTCACAGTAAGTACTAAGGAACCATCTGAATCTGCAATAGTCCAAGGAGTCAATTGCTTTTGTTCATGATGCTACAAGTTTATAACCTGAAAAATGAATTTGTATGTTAGCAATTATTTATAAAGCAACATTTAATTAGGCAAGTATATATGAAAATAATGGTTGATCACTGATAACAATTCTTACCTTTGCAACAAGCTTTTATTCTGTAAATTTCTTGCAGAGTACTTCTTTCACCTAACCACAAACAGCTTCAAGACTTTTTGAATGCTTTGAACTCATCCTTCAGTCATCCTTCCGTCTATGTAAACCAAGTAATTCGCAGTATCCATATGTGTAATATTTGGAAATACATCAATATTTATACTAAAGCATTTTTTTCTCAAAAAATTAAAATTTAATTCGATGGCAACAGTATACCTAACCTCTACATCATGCGACAATTCTGCAAAATACGAAATAACCGTCATCCTGACGAACAAAATTGAGGATATACAAGTATTAAGAATAGTTGCAGATGTTAAATAAGCCAACATTAAACTTTTAAATAGCACAAACCCAGCAAAATTCACTTTAAAGAAAAATATTCTGATTCAATGACAGCTGTTTGTTTTTCCTAAGGTCTCAAAATCTGTGACGTCTGCGCACGTGACCAATTGTCAGATACTAATTATGATCAACAGGACTATCAGCGTATTTTGTGGAATTTTCTAGAAATGAACTGGTGCAAGAGTTCCGCTTGAACTTACTTTGCCATCTGTTGCTTACTGCAGCTGGCTAGCGATTATAAAGATAAATATCCCTTAGCGTCACGAATCATAAACTCATTCATTTATATGGATGACATTGTGACCGGTGCCATTTCTTTGGATTCCGTTTTCGGAGGTTACAACGTTTTGCTTTGTTTTGCACTGAAGAGCATCATATATGGCATAAGGAGTCTAAATTAAAATTTTCGTCTGGAGGTGACAAGTGACCCTCCATACTCACAAATTTAATTTTTTTTAGTTCAGCTGTAGGTCGGTGGCGCTAGTGTCGTTGTACAACCGACAATACGATGTTACCTCCGCTTCTATATATTGCGTTCTGTAGTATAAACCCTACATTGTAACCTCCAAATATTGGCCACGTCACGTTATAATCTTAGCCATTCATTCCGTTTATATTTATTACATCTACAACGTGATTTTGACCTGCAGTTTTACAGTTCATTTGGGTATAATAATGTTATTTCCATGACAGTTTTTTAACTTTCATTATTTTAAACTTTTAGAAAGTCGAATAGTTGCATGTAAGGCATAGTGTTTTGGTGCACAAACAATATTGCACAATTTTCTATAATTTTCTAGGTCTTGAATATAATATCCGGAGATAGGTTTATAGACAATTGGTATTATGATAAACGAAATCTATTGAAATTAACAATATACTTATAGCCAATGTTATAAGGGAAGTGAAGTTCTTGTGATAAAATTTTAATTTTTTTACACGATTTTATTAGCTTGACTTATATGTTAATGTATGTAAGCAGCAATAATAACAATAATAATAGTAATATATGTAAACTTTTTTATCTTTCGGAATAGAAAGATCGTATTAGTAAAGTATATCAAAATGAAATGAAGATAAAAAATAGATGCGACTTTTCGAAGTGAAACTTATAAGGGTGCGTTATGCATTTCTCATCAATGGGGAGTGAATTTGTGCTATAAATAAAATATTTTTGCTGTAGAGTGCTTGAAGTCAAAATAACAAGGAGAAATGAGTTTCTTCTAGTACCACAGATGCGCAGTGGGTTTCCCTGAGTAAAATGCGTGAAGTAGAAATATTATTTTTGCCATGTGGTCCACAGCACATATATTTCTTACATTATTAGATGTATGTAAAAAGACTGAAAAATAAACTTATAGGTATAAAAACTAAAGAACTCGCTTTTATTACAAATAAAAATTAAAGAATAATTTTTTATCACTGCTTGTGCCAAGTACTGGGATCACAAAGTTATTGGTTTTAAATAACTAAATATAAAAGCGTGGAATGCTCAATGAATAATTTGTTTTGCAATTAAATGAATTAAATAATTAACTTTTTACTCAAGAAAGTCCTTTAGCGAAAAATTATTGAACGATTTGGTTTTCATTTGTTGCTTTAAACAATTTGGTTTTTGTACTATCCGATTCCATCAATAGAACCTGAGAACTTTTTCTACAAAATGTTAATATGTCTGAACATTTTTTGTACATATGTAGAATACGCAGAATTACTTTAATTTTTGAAATAAATAAGTTATTTAAATGAGTTTACTTGTTCTCATCTCAGTTTTGTTTTAAAAGTTATGATCGTGTCATTTAAATTAAAACCAAAACAACCTATTAAATATGGAAAACTGAAAAAAAAATAAGTTGCTGAATACCGAAATAATTTGTTTAAACTGAGTTGTCGAAATAAAAGAATTAATTAAATAGTGTTAGATTATAAAATTAAGAAGTTTTTTTGCGATCAGTCAGTCTGTCTATCTGTTGAATTAAAACCTGAGAACTTTTTGATGTAGGAAAATTATATTTAAATTAGGTATGTACGTTCTAGGGGCATGCTTGTTATCCAGCACATCTATATAAAATAAATGTCCTGCCTTCAGAAAATTTTGATAGCTGTAATATTAAAGGTGATCTGGATCATATTTTCTTCCAGTGTTCTAAATAGAAAGCAGCAAGTGACAGATTATATAACAATCTCATTAATTGTCATTTACAATCTTCTTTTAATGTACTCTCTATCCTTAGTCAAGATAATAAACAATTTTTTTATTGTATTGTCGGTTTTTTAGAAAAAAAACGAAAGTTTTATTATGAATTCTGGTTCCGAATGTTTGAGTAGTTTAGCTTCGTATCCTCTGTTGTTTTCCTCTGTTACATCCCTTAATCTATGGTGGTCTTCTAATTTTGTTTGTTAAATATAAATGTCCTGACAGACTCCAGGACGAGAAGCGTGTGTTCATGTGCTTCAACCCTTGATTTTTTTCAAAAATTGTTTTTCTGCTTCGTTGTAGGTTAGGTAGAGTGAATGATTGTTCAACTTAGTGGTTGGCTGTATGGCAATGGCCAAATGCCTAAAAAAATGCTGAAATGCTGGACTGAATAAATTATTTTTAGTATAGTAAATTTAGCTGAAAAGTGGCTTAATAAAAAAAACTTCCTGCGATTTTCTCTTCGTTAACTTGTAACTAATAAATAAATTAAAAAAAACTTAAAAAAAACAATGGTTTTATTTTAAAACCAAATTGCACTAAAAAGTAGAAAATAATTTTTAACTTTTTAAATAGAGAACCATTGGGCCCTCATAATATATTACTACGTTCAGTCATTTTGATTTACGTTTATATTTTATGAGCGCCCAATGATTTTCTATTTACAAAGTTAAAAATTATTTTCTATTTTTAGTACAATTTGGTGTTAAAATAAAACCATTGTTTTTTAAAAAGTGTTTTTTTTTGTTTATATATTTTTAACTTTTTAGTCTTCGGCACGTGGCTTCTACTGGTCAAACCTTTTCATTTAATACCCATATCAAGGGGGTTATGAAGAGAAAAAAAGTAAGCCGCCATCTTGGGTTTAGAATGACGTCACATAGCTTATTGTATTCTACTCATCAAACCATTTCATTTGATACCCATGTTAAGGGGGTTATGAGAAAAAAAAAAAAAAGATAAGCCGCCATCTGGGGTTTTGAATGACATCGCGTAGCTTCCTATAGTATTCTACTCATAAAACCCTTTCATTGTCAAGGGGGTTGTGAAGAAGAAGGTAATCTGCCATCTTAGAGCGTCCACCATATTGGATTTAGAATGACATCATGTAGCTTATCGTATTCTACTCGTCAAACCCTCTCATTCGATAACCATCTCAAGGGGGTCGTCAAGAAAAAAGTAAGCCGCCATCTTAGGGCGTCCGCCATATTGAATTTAGAAGGATATTAGGTATATTACATTGTGTTGTCATCAGAACCAAAGCTTGTACGAAATTTCAGCTCGATCGGATAACCACAAGTGGGTAAAATTTCAATCACTTTTGATCTATAAATACATATATAAATATACAGATGCATACAGATTTCTGAATACAATAAAACCATTGAAAAAAGTAACGTAAACAATGCTTTTGAATCGATCGATCAAAACGTTATTTTTAAAATGCTTTAAGGAGGTTTAAAGGAAAAAAATCGATATAACAAATATATTTTCCGTTTTTCATGTTTTTAGATTTCATGGCGAAAAAAAAATTTTTTTTTGTATAAGATATTGATAATTATAAAAATTCAAAAAACATGTTTAAATAACTACAAAATAATCTAATAATCATCTTTTGGATTCAAGAGGCTCCCTTCGGTGTGATTTTAGAAAAGCGAAAAATAACTGAATGCTTTGTTTTTCATTTTTTTGTAATTCACCTAATTTGTTAAAACTTACACACTGCAGTTTTTTTAAGAAAAATTTATTTTAAACAATTTGGTTTTTGCATTATTTGATACCATCAACAGAACCTGGGATATATATATTTTTTTTTTAAAGGCGTCAGACTCTTACTGACCAAAGCCCCCTCCTCCCGGGCTTGCTTGTATACTACTCTGGGGGCACTGCAGCCTCCTGGGCTTATTGTGCTCACCCTGTATAGCCCTAGCAACTGTTGTTTCGCTGTGCGGTGCCCCTTAGATGGTCCGATCGAGGGCGAGCGATCCCCCATCCAAGTCCTCACCGCACGCTACCTTGCTGCACTCGGTGATCCCGTATAGGTCCGGTCCCCGTAACGTCTCACCTCCACCTGGGATATTAAAAAACATGCAAAATGTTCACGCCTAGTTAGTATTAATTTATTATTAACTATTATTTATTTTTAAAATTAGGGAAATCTACAGTTTGTAGGTACTGTTTGATATTTCTTGTCAACAAGAGATGTCGCTGGGTAACTGAATTCAAAATATTATTTGTGGGTTTCTTATCATGTATAAAAACCAGAATGCTTTTTTGTTTTCTAACATAGTAATATAGATTTGAGCTGAAAGCCAACACAGACGGGCCTTAGTTTCGATAATAAAATTAGTGCAAAACTCTTATAAATATTGGTGAAATTGAGTTTAATTTATGTTTAAAGTATAGTATCAGGAATTTCCTTTCCTGCCCATCCCAACACCTTCCTAATTCTGATATATTAAAACTAAAATAAAATAGTGACTGGAGTCATACATGAAATTGGTAAGATTTTGCTTTATATTATTTTGATTAGATACAGTCCAAAAAAAATATTGTATTTGTTTGAAAATCAGCGTATTTTCGCAACACATTTTTTGGTCCAGTTCTATCCGGTTGGTTAATTTTTATAAAATATTAGTTTCGAACTTGGTTATCTATTAGTTAATAAATTTAGGTATATAATCATATTATATACACAAATATATTTTTGTTGGAATTTAAAACTAAAATTTTTTAAGTTATTTGGTTGATTAATATTATTAGTTTTTCATTTGAATAAATAAGCGCCCCTCTATGTTTTGCATTCTTTTCTTTGTTAGAAATATATTAAACATTTGGTTTGTTGGGTAGATACAATTTGTATCTACAAATATTAATACTCCTGTAATTACCGGGTGTTGGGTAAATTGTCTTAAAAATCATAAAGTATTTTTAAGCAAGATTATTTGGCTTATTATATTTTATTATACAAATTCTTTGGCATTCTGGTTTAACCACAACTATTTTTTTGATATTTTTTGTTGACAGAAGAAGCACAAATAATAATTTATCAAGATACTTGGTACCTTTTATTAGATTTATCTTCAAACCACCTTTTACTTTGTTGCTTATTGAAATTCCTTATTAATATTAGAATAATATTTTTTTCTTAAATTTTGGAAAATGGCTGAAACCAAGGAAAAAAGATTAAAAGTATTTAGAGCAAAACGGGAACATTCACGCGCGCGACTCTGAATAGTAAAGGGCTGTCAGATAGTGGATTCATTGAATTGATTTAATAGTGATTATAAACATTTAAAAGTGACGAAAAGACATTTCTATATAAAATTAAGTGCCTCAACACATTAAAGACTGTTTCCGCCGCCGACTTTGAGGGCTTTTTCACCGCGAAAATGTCCCAAGAAGAAGCGCGCGGAATTTCCGAGAGTTCAATTGGTGAAAGTGAGACAGAAACACAACCTGAAAAATCAACAGATAAGGACTGGAGAATAAAAACTGGAAAAAAAAGAAGTAGGAGATTAAAAACATTATCACAACGTAAAAAAGCCATTGCCAGCTTATCTCAACCTGGGACTTCAAAACAAATAATTAATGCACCTATTATTAAACACCCAACATAACAGAATAAAACCTTACAAAATACAGATGATAGGATGGAAACATCTAGTACACCCCAAAATAACTACACAACACAAAATCAAAACAGACCAAAAAATATATCTGTTGCTATGCAAAACATTTTTCGTAAAAAATATAAAAATGTCTATTATGCTACAGCTCCTGAGGGCACAACTAGAACAAGACTGGCAGGCATATGGTGCTCAATGTTTCCCAATGTCCAAGACATCATAATACAAACAAGGAAAGGTTTTATTATTAAGTCAGACAACACAAAAGAACACATAGTAAAGGCACTGGATCACCTGAAAAAAGTTAAGGAAATCTCAACTTTTGAGGAGAGTACTACTCCACAAACTACAACACACCAAACATCAACAACACAATCATATTCTGCGGTTATATCTCAGGTGGACATAGATATAAAAGAAAAAGAAATAAGTGAAATCTTACTTAACAGCAACATAGTACACCGTTATTGCAAACGCATAATATCAAAAAGAACCAACAATCCCTCATTATTTATACGAATAATTACAGGCGACGTAAGATCATATGAAAAACTAATTAACGGAGTATATTACAAATGCAGATATTTTGCGGTTTACCCCAGCCACCCACCAGAACCTTTACCAGTCCCGTGTGCAAAATGTTCCATGTTTACACATACCACTGATCAGTGTAACACTCCAATAAAATGCTCAAAATGCCACGGAGACCATAAAGACATTGAGTGTAAAACCAATCTTCCACCTACTTGTAAAGCATGTGGCTCTACAGAACACGTTGCTTGGTCCATAAAATGTCCACAAAGGCCTACCAAACCCATCGATGGAATACCGAATGTTAAAATTCGCTCTATAAACAAAAAATCAGCTGACCTGGACAAAAAAGTTACAAGAGGCAGCAGAATTCATTCAGTTATCACAATCCATGACCATATTATTGACACTTACACAAATAAGATAAATAAACCTAAAAATAACAACCGTCAGGAACTATTGGCTAAACTACAAAAGAGGTTTATTGATCAATACAACATTAACACCGTTCCCACATATGTAGGAAATCGTCTTTATAAACTCATGTTTGATCTGAATTCTGAAAGCAACGATACATCCACAGAACCAAGCGAAGGTATTCAAATTCACCGGGATGTCTAAAATTAAAATACTTTATGCCAACATCAACAGTTACAACTCTAAAAAACATTTGATAAATTACTATGCAGAACATAACGATATCAAATGCAACATGTTTGTGGAAACCAAAACTGCAATAAGTACATCGACTAATTATAAGGACTGGATTACAATTCAAAAAAATGGTAACGTTGTGAACACAAATATAAGAGGAGGTAGTTTAATTCAAAGTGATAAACATCTCAAAATGGGAAAAGCACATCCACCCCATTTAAATAACCCATTAAACGAAACCATACACTGCACAATGCCCTTCAAGAATAACAAAATTCACATATTTTTAACTTATATCCATCCAAATAGTGCAACTATTGAAGACAATTTGTTTGTGAAAGCCTCACAATATGAATATGCCATTATAATTGGTGACTACAACGTCAACAATAGAAAGAAAAAACAAATACAGCATTTTCTAAATAATTCAGACTTTGTGCAAATATCAACTCCACCAACATTCATTATGGCAAACAATGAAAATTCCACTCCCGACTTGTTTTTCTGTACAAAAAATATTAGGCAAAATATTTCCGACGTTCACCTAATTCCAGACCTGTGCTCTGATCATTTAGCCATAGAATTCTGTCTCGATCTTGACCAACCTCCTATGGATTATGATGAGAAAATAAAATATAATTTTAACAAGTGTAATACGGAACGTGTAAATGCACAAATGTTACAATATATAAATCATGCAACTCCAATATCCCCTCAATACATTACATTCTTTCTGGAGAAACTTAATCAAACTGTCAGTGAAAACACACCAAAATTCACAAAAAAATACTTCTCACATAGACTACCGCCATTCATAATTAAATTAATCAAGATTAAGAAACAACTATACCGTGAAATCAAAAACAATAATGAACCAGTTCTAAAGAGAAAATTTAATGACCTTAACAAAGACATCCACAAACTGATACTACAATACAGATCTTCCCAATACTTAGAAGTGTGTCATGAAATAAATGTGTCAAAAGGAAAAAGTACTGGAACCAAATAAAAAAAGTATCAAAATATCGTAAACATAATAATAGTCAGTTTCTAATAGAAAATAATAAAACATTAATAGCAGATCAGGAAATTGCAGACACATTTGCAAATCATTTTAAAAAATCGTACCAATTTAGTGAAAATATCAACTTTGACGCAAATCACCAGAATGAAGTCGATGATTGGTACAACTTATATTTCGAAGAAAGGCATTTTGAAGATATTCCTCCGATAGATGCAGATGAGTACTATGCTGCAACCGTAACAAAAAAGAACACTACACCCGGATATGACAATATATCATACGGTATATTAAAAAAACTAGACGCAGATATACACGAAGAAATAATGCGAATATACAACTACTGCTTACTGAACTCATTTTTTCCTCCAGAATGGAAAAAGGGTAACGTGATTACAATACGAAAGAAAAATCTTGATCACTCTAATGTAGCCAACTACCGACCCATTACCTTGTTACCAGTAATCGGGAAAAACTTTGAAAAGATCATTAAAAAAAGAATAGAAGCATCTGTTGGTAATTACATACCCAACTATCAGTTTGGCTTCAGACATGGATCATCCACAATACACCCCCTAATAGTATTAACCAATAATGTCCAAACCAACAATAAACTAGGAAACAAGTCGGCTGCCATCTTTCTTGATATAAACAAAGCCTTCGATAGTGTTTGGCACCACGGACTTCTGTATAAATTACATCAAATTCGGTGCCCAGACTATATCATATGGATTTTAAAACACTATCTCTCAAACCGATCTCTTCAAGTCCAAGTTAAAAACAAATTGTCCACTCCATTTACTCCTAAACAAGGTTTACCACAGGGTTCTCCCCTTTCTCCACTAGTCTACAATATTTTCTGCTATGACATATATAATTACAATCTGGAACATCCACGGAATGTTGACCATAATGCATATATGCTACAATTTGCTGATGATAATTGCCTGGTCTCCCATGGGAAATCTTTGAGAGAAACCATTGAAAAACTTCAACAACTCTCAGATAATACAATATTCTGGATGAAGAAATGGCGCACTATTCCAAATCCAAATAAATCTCATCTGATTATATTTAACCATAGAATTACAGATAATTCTCCATCAATTAATCTACTTCAACAGACACTCCGACCTTCTCAATCTTGCAAGTACCTAGGTATCAATATTGACAGCAAGCTAAATTTTAAGTCTCACATAAAATGGTGTAAACAAAGTGTTGTATCAAGAACTAAACACTTTAGATCCCTTACATATAGAAATGAAGGTATAAATACGTCAACGGCATGTAACATATACAAAATGATTTGCCGACCCATACTGGAATATGGTTTCCTTCTATTTGGAAATTGTCGAAAGCCAGCCTTAAATAACATCGAAGTAGGGGAAAGAAGTAGTCTGAGGAAGATCACGAAAATTAGGCACCCCAACAATCCATTGCACAATCCCTCTAATAACCTTCTTTACCAAAAAACCAAAATTGAACCTATACTCTCCAGATTCCAAAGACTCTCAAAAAAATTCTCCAGCAATTTATCTAACATCGAATTAATAAATCCTTTAATTTACCCAACAAATCCCAACATCCCACCCAAAAGAGTATTCCCTACCCAAACAATCTACGAATCCCTTGTGTTATTACGTAATCAACAATAGTATAAAATACACTCATAATAATATTATATATCATTACTAGTTTTTTTTTTTTTTTGTAAAAACCTTATAAGTAAACATAAGATGTGTTATATTTTTTTAAATTAATAAGTATTGTAAATATAATATAATGTACACAGGCTGGAAGACTTAGGTCGTTAGCCAATTGGAATTTCCAATAAAGCTTTGTACTACTACTTCCAAAACGGGAACAACTTTTTTCTAGATTACAACAGTTATATGTTTAGAGAATATTATTTAGGTATTATGCAAATCACAACTTACACACTTTTTTATTTATTATGAAAATACCTACTTTCTGTATATTGTTGCCCTAATCTGGGCACGCTAATATACTAGTTAGGTAAATACTTTAAAACACTCATTATTGGAGAACCAACCAAAACAACTACTCTTCCAGCCAATACTGACGAAGTATTGAATTACATGATAGGATTCTTAGCATTTTAAAGAAAAAAAAAATATATTGAAAATATTTCAATCGTTTATTTACATTTAGTCATCACACTTTTTTATTTAATATGAAATTATTTACTTTCTGTATATTGGTACCTTAATCGGGTCACGCTAATATACTACTTAGGAAAACACTTTAAAACACTCATTATTGGAAAACCAATCAAAACAACTACTCTTCTAGCTAATACTGACGAAGTATTGAATTACATGATAGGATTCCTGGCATTTTAAAGAAAAAAAAATATTTAAACTACTTAAATTATTTATTAAAATTCAGTAATTCAAAACAATTATTGAACCTTACATTCTATTTCAACTCTAGAAAAGTTGTACAAGTTTTTTCGAACTCGTTAGTTCTCATCAGTAGAGTATAGAAACATTCATTCATTATTTACAAGCCTATTCTTGATTTATTTTTTACAATTAATTATTTTTTATTTATTTGCTTTTATCATGTTTAGAGAATATTATTTAGGTATTATGCAAATCACAACTTACACACTTTTTTATTTATTATGAAAATACCTACTTTCTGTATATTGTTGCCCTAATCTGGGCACGCTAATATACTAGTTAGGTAAATACTTTAAAACACTCATTATTGGAGAACCAACCAAAACAACTACTCTTCCAGCCAATACTGACGAAGTATTGAATTACATGATAGGATTCTTAGCATTTTAAAGAAAAAAAAATATATTGAAAATATTTCAATCGTTTATTTACATTTAGTCATCACACTTTTTTATTTAATATGAAATTATTTACTTTCTGTATATTGGTACCTTAATCGGCTGGAAGAGTAGTTGTTTTGGTTGGTTCTCCAATAATGAGTGTTTTAAAGTATTTACCTAACTAGTATATTAGCGTGCCCAGATTAGGGCAACAATATACAGAAAGTAGGTATTTTCATAATAAATAAAAAAGTGTGTAAGTTGTGATTTGCATAATACCTAAATAATATTCTCTAAACATGATAAAAGCAAATAAATAAAAAATAATTAATTGTAAAAAATAAAAAACAGTTATATGATTGTGGTAAAAAGATAAAAACTAATAATGCTGAATTAAATAATTTTCGTATTAGATTTAATACCCTAGAGGATACAAAAAAGCAACAAGTACAAATTGTGGATGAAATTAATATGCTTAAGTTAGAAATAGATTCGGACTTTGTTCCAAATTTTCAGTGTTTAGATGCTTTAGATGAAATTTATTGCCATATTTTAGATGAAATTTATTGCCATATTTTAGAAATAGGTAAAGTCCTCTGTTAGTAAGGCAACCGTCATGTCACTATTAGAGAAGAGGCACCACAAAAAAACATTCCCCGGTTACCCAAATTAGAGTCAGGAAAAATTAAAGATTGGCCTATATTCTATTTGTCTTGTTGTTTTTATTGTCATAAGTCTCATTCATGACAATAAAAATTTGAATAATGTTGATAAAATTCATTACTTAATAGGTAAACTCTCAGATAGAGCCTTATCAGTTTGCGCAGGTATACCGCCCATAGGGGAAAACTATGAAATTATTTGGCAAGCATTGATTGATCAATTTCAGGATCAAAGGTCTTTAGATCACAAATGTTAGAATTCAAGCCTGCACCTTCTCCGTCAGCAAATAGTTTAAACAATTTCCTTGAAAGATTTGGCGCAGCATCGAACGCTTTGAAAAAATTAGAAATAACAGATTTATGTGATTATGTATTTTCTTATTTAGCTTTGAATAAGTTGGACTCGGAAACAAAGAATTTATTTGAAAATACCCGTAGAAAATCTTCAATACTTACTTACAAGGAAATTATAGATTTTGTAAAAGAGCAGGCAAAAATTTGTACACGCTCCCAAAGTTCATATAAGTCAAGTTCAAACAGTAGCCATAAAATTAAAACAACTCATTCTTTTCTTGTACAAAATAATAAAGCTGTTAGTAGTTCTCATTCGATTTTGGATTGCTCGAAATTTTTAGAAAAATCGCCATCAGAGCGTTATAAAATTATAAAAGACAGAAAATATGCTTAAATTGTTTTGGTACGCATAGGGTTGGTGTATGTAAAAGTACATCAAATTGCAAAATTTGCAACTACAGACATAACACACTTTTACATTTTAATAAATCGCAGTTATCGTCTAATATATCAAAGGATAATAATAATTCAATTCAACAATTGGTAAATAATACTAATGATAATTTAATTAGTCAAAATGTGAATACCTCTACAATTGAGTCAATTGGCAAATCACATTGGTTAGATAATAGTTTAAATACTACTGAGAATATACATGGTCGGACACAAACTTGTGCGGGCCCATCAAACATTGCTCATCAAAGCACTTCGACATTTTGTTCGACTTCTACTAGTAGTTACCGATTTAACAGTACTATTCTTTTGTCTACAGTAGTTGTAAATATTTTCAGTAAAAATGGAGAAAACCATAGGGTTAGATTCCTCTTAGATTCTTGTAGTCAAGCATGTTTTTTGACAGTAGATTGCGCTAGACGTTTTAAAATTAGACATATCAAAATGGCATTCCGCTGTCAGTGACATAGGTCATACCAGTAGCTCGGTTCACGGAAAAACAAATGTAGTAATCAGTTCACGTTTTAATCAAAGCATAAGTTATCCACTGGAGGTTTTATTAGTAGAAAAAATAACAGATAAATTACCATCTTATACCGTGAATACTGATTTACTTGCACACGTTGTAGATTTGCCTTTGCCTTTAGCAGATGATACCTTCGGTCAACCCAGTAAAATAGATGGAGTCATTGGGGCAGAAATATTTCCACTTTTACTAGGTCGAGTTAAAATCGAAGGGCCGCCCCATTCGCCAATTGCACTAGAAACAAGCTTAGGATTTATAGTAATGGGGTCAGCTCCTATTCTCACAGATTCAGAAGTAGTTAAAAAATTTTGTATCGTATTAGAACCATCTTTGGAGTCGTTAGTTAGTAAATTTTGGGAACTAGAACAAGTTCCTTATAAAGTTGTTGAAAGTTCTGATGATTTGGAATGTGAGAGTATTTATAAATCAACGTATCGCAGGGAAGGTTCGGGTCGGTATGTTGTTTCGTTACCTTTCAAACATGAACCGTCTAAATTAGGCGATTCGTATTCGACAGCGCTTAGAAAATAAATTTAAGAAAAATCCCGAATTAAAGAAACATTATTCTGCTGTTATTAATGAGTATTTAACAGAGGGATATATGTCGAAGGTTAGTGACAATTCGATGTCATTAGGATATTATATTCCACATCACGGCATTTTTAAAGCTGATAGTGCGAGCACACCTTTGAGATGTGTTTTCGATGTTAGTGCTAAAAGTACAACTTCTATTTCTCTAAATGACCTATTATATACAGGCCCAAAATTGAAATCTGACATTGTAACAGTTTTACTAAATTTTAGATTATTCGAAATAGCCTTCACTGCTGATATTAGAAAAATGTATTTACAAATTAATTTACTTAATGAACATAAATGTTTTCAGCGAATACTTTGGAGGTTTTCAGAAAATGAACCTATTAGTGTTTATGAATTAAATACTGTATCGTTTGGTGTCAAATCTTCGCCATATTTAGCTATTAGAACCATACATCAACTGGCGACAGATGAGGCAAAAAAATTACCCATTAGCAGCAGTTATTGTTAAAAGAGATTTTTATATAGACGATTTGGCAACTAGCATTTCTAATGTAGAACAAGCAAAAATTTTATATCAGCAATTAGTTGGATATTTAAAGCAGGTTGTTTTGATTTAATTAAATGGTCAGTTAATTCAAAGGAGCTTTTACAACAAATTTCAGTAAAAAATCGTTCCCCTAAAGTTGTGAATTTTGAAACCGATATTTTAAAAATATTAGGTTTGCAGTGGCGTCCTAGTTCAGACATTTTAACATTTCAAGTAAATATTGACAATAGAATTTGTACTAAAAGAAATATTCTTTCAACTGCGGCCAGATTATTTGATCCTTTAGGCTTTATTGCACCAATCACTTTATTTTTAAAACTTTTAATTAAAGAGTTGTGGAAACTTAAAATAGATTGGGATGGTGATCATCCTCCGAGAAACATAAAAAATAAATGGACAGTTTTTCAATCTGAACTTTCACTTTTAAACAATTTTAAAATAAATAGGTATTTAGGTATTTTTGAAAATACATCTGTTGTTTTATTTGGGTTTGCAGATGCATGTTTGACATCTTATGGTTGTGTCATATATATGCGAGTTATTACTAATGGTCAAATACAAACCAGTTTAGTATGTGCCAAGTCAAGGGTTTCACCCATGAAGACAATTTCTATTCCTAGGTTGGAACTTTGCGCTGCTTATTTGTTGGCAAAACTGTTCAAATATGTTTTAGATATATATAAATCTCGTATTCACATTGAAAAAATTGTGGCGCTCTCCGACTCAACCGTCACTCTTAATTGGATCATGTCACCGTCTTATAGATGGGAAACGTTCGTGGCGAATCGAGGATCTAAAATACAAGATTTGGTCCCGGCTAATTGTTGGTATCATATTGAAGGTAAAGACAATATTTGTGATAGTCTTTCAAGGGGTTTATCACCTGCACAATTTATTGCTAATATCACATGGACTACAAGTCCTACTTGGTTAAAAATGAATGAACAACATTGGCCGATTAAGTCTATTAATAGTATTGACTGTTTTTCACTCGAAGAAAAAGTTGTTTCGGTTATAATTTCCGACAATGAGCCACACCCATTATATTTATTAGTTAATCGTTGTTCTTCTTGGACTAAATTACTTCGTACTACTGTTTATGTTCTTAGATTTGCAAGAGTTTTGCCAACAAAAGAGATTGTTTTATTAAAATTAATTCAAAAGTTACATTTCGCTTTGGATATTTTGTTATTAGAAAAGAAGCAGTTATGTTCTGCTTCTTTACGTCCCTTTTTGAAAGATGGTCTAATAAAGGTAGGCGGTAGGCTTAGTAATTCGAATTTGCAATATAATCAACAACATCCGTTTCTTTTACCGAAAAAGGATCATTTGGTTGATCTTATAATCGCCCATTGTCATCGTAAAAATTTTCACACGGGGCCGCATTTAGTTTTATCAATTCTTAGACAAAAATATTGGATTCTTGCGGCTAGAGGTATTGTACGTACTCAGATTAAAAAAGGCGATTATTGCTTTAAATTCAATCCGAAACCTACCTTTCCGTTAATGGCTGACTTGCCGACAGTTAGAGTTACGGAAGCCAAGCCCTTTCTTCACAGTGGCGTAGATTATTGTGGGCCGTATTTTATTACGCTCGAGCGTAGAAGAGGGATAAAAAGTCAAAAGGCTTACACTTGTCTGTTTATTTGTTTGTCGACATTTAGAATTAGCTTCTAGCCTGTCCACTGAGACCTTTCTCGCCACTTTTAAACGTTTTTTAGCTCGCCGTGGTGCGTACGCTGTCATGCATTCAGACCGTAGAACTAATTTTATTGGTGCTAAAAGAGAATTAGATTCAATTTATAGCCTGATTGACGCAGATGAATACAACAGCACCTTGTCTAATGAATTAACGCAACGTAAAATCGAATGGCACTTCCAACCCCCTGCGAGTCCACATTTTTCAGGAATTTGGGAGGCCAATGTTAAAGCTGTTAAATCTCATATAACTAAAGTAATTGGGTGTCAAATTTTAATTTATGAAGAGATGAGTACTGTTTTAACTCAAATTCTCGACCATTATGTTGGTTAAATTCAGATTCTTCAGAACCTTTAGCGTTAACCCCCGCACATTTTCTGACTCTTATGCCTCTTGAACATTTGCCTGCTCCAAATTTAACAAATCAGTTACCAAATATTTTGAATAGAAAACATTTGTTAGATCATATGGTTCAAAACTTTTGGAAGCGATGGCATATAGAATATTTAAATAATTTACAGGTCCGTCAGAAATGGAATAGTCCCAGTTGCCCTGTAAAAGTCGGTACATTGGTTATTATTCGACAAGATAATATTCCTCCTTTGCGTTGGCCCTTGGGTATTATTGAGGAGGTATTTCCGGGTAAAGATGAGGTGATTAGGGTCGCCAATGTTAAAACCAAAACTGGTATATATAAAAGACCGGTGGTACGACTTTGTCCGCTACCATCGCAATAAAATTATAGTTATTTTGGTTATTATTATTTAGTTATGTAATGGGTATAATAGTTAAGTATAAAAATATTTTAATAAGTTATGAGGGTTACTAAGTTATAGTAGTTTTTTCAAATTGGTTTTTATTACAGATCCAGTTCTGAAAATAATTTTCAGAGGCGGGGGAATGTTTACGCCTAGTTAGTATTAATTTATTATTAATTATTATTTATTTTTAAAATTAGGGAAATCTACAGTTTGTAAGTACTGTTTGATATTTCTTGTCAGCAAGAGATGTCGCTGGGTAAGTGAATTTAAAATATTATTTGTGGGTTTCTTATCATGTATAAAAACCAGAATGCTTATTTGTTTTCTAAATAGTAATATAGATTTGAGCTGAAAGCCAACGCAGACGGGCCTTAGTTTCGATAACAAAATTAGTGCAAAACTCGTATAAATATTGGTGAAATTGAATTTATGTTTGAAGTATAGTATCAAGAATTTCCTTTCCTGCCCATCCCAACACCTTCCTAATTCTGATATTATAACTAAAATAAAATAGTGACGAGTCATACATGAAATTGGTAAGATTTTTATTTATATTATTTTGATTAGATAGTCAAAAAAAAATATCGTATTTGTTTGAAAATCAGCGTAGATTCGCAACACAAAACTTAAAATAAAAAAGAAAGTTTTTTCAAAGAACCCAAAAAAATGGCGTTCTTTGGCCGACAAATTATGTCTGCAGATGCTAGGCCATCTATCTATAAAATACTTTTTTTATTCACTATTTTTTTTACGAAAATTTTGGCTTATTTGTCCCTATTAATAATCGCAATGACGTTTTCCAAAAGAAATTTCCTGGTCTACAAAATGGGGGACTTGCCCATTTTTTTTATTTCATTAAACTGTGTATCTATGTATAAAAACACGCCACACCGAATATCAGCTCTTAAATCGCAGTACTTACTTTGCAATAAATAATTAAAGTTGAAATCCTCGCCACTCCTCACGAAAAGCACTGTGACGTCACCGGGTGAAAACTGATCTCGCGTGGTGTCCAACAAATGGCGTACTTTAGCCATTCACCCTAATTAATAGACTGGGCGGCGGTTAGCTTTGAGACGTCCGCATATTCGGTCATAAGTCTTTTGTTTTTTATGTTAGAGAAAAAATAAAAAAACAGTCGGAAAGCTCAATTACTTCTCTTTACATAAGCTATCGACAAATTTTTCGAAAAAAACAATAATTATCGAGATATTCGAGGAAATGTAGGAAATTACACGTTTTCCTATAGAATATATGTAAATCTTAAAAAAATAATTTTTCTCAGAAACCTTTGTTTCGATAGATAGATAGATAGATAGATGTCTTTATTGGTTCTTTACATATACCCAACATACCACAAAACTAGTAGCACTAGTAGCAAAACTAGTAGCACAAATACGCCACTAGGGTATACTAGCTTATTGTATAAAATATTGTATATATATATAAAATACGTAAAAGTAATAAAACAAATGAGTTAAAAAAAAATACACTATATCTCGACATACACATATCAAAAAATACTAACACATGAATTAAAAACATATATAAAATGCTACAGGTCACTTTGTTTCGAAGGGCCGAGATTAACGGAGCGTCAAAATAGTACATGATATTAAATGAACATCGTAAATGAGATCGATTTCAGTTAATTACCGATTAATTACGGTGACAAAATGGAGAAATTTTACCGAAAAAAAAAAAGTCCCAAATCTGCCCCCTCTAATTCCTTAATTTTTGTCGGAATTCAAAAAATAAAAAAACGAGTTTTACCAAATTTAATCATATTTAAATTAGCTAGATTAGTGTTTTGGCGTAGGAGCAAAGATTAAAAAGTTGCCAACTGTAGAAGCTCAAAATTTGCGATTTTTTGCCGTACGTGGACATTTCTGTAGTTATCTCCGAAACGAAAAAAAAAAATCAAAAGTCTGGTGATAGCAAAAGATTCGTAGTGGGAAATACTCATTTGACCTTATTTTTTATTTCGAGCTAACTCCCACCGTTTTGGAGATATCTGCGAAAAATAGCCAAAAACAGCTTACATTTCGGAGCCGAAAAAATTGCAAAAACATGCAATCTTGACACGTTCATATTTTTCGAAAAACACCATTGGGACGGCCGTATGATGTCGTGACGTAAAGAGGAAGTCTTCCAGATAAATCTGATCGTAAATTGCATGGCGAAATTTGAAAATTCGACTCGGCACGAATGAATCAAAAGTAGCATTTTGTGACATTTCAGAATATTGAAGATGTTTTTCTGTTTTTCCAACGAATTTTAGGTTAGGTTGTGTCCACTGCTAGTTGTTTCTGACAAATGAGCATGCGAAAGCAGAATCGGTGTCGCTTGACGCCGTCATCTGACTTTCACCCACTGACATCACGTTTCAGGAGTGGGTAAAATCCGGCAGATTTTAATCGCTTATATTTCTGGAGGAATTTTTTTTTTTCATTTTTTGTTGCCTATGGGGTTTTTAATGATGTTAGTTTACGATTTTGAGTATTTTAATTCAATTTTATTTTTTGGGCAAGTTCCCTATTGTCTATACTTTTCTCCCGTATTTAGACAGTTTTGAAATTACTCCATCTGAAGGTACACAACTAACACTTTTTAAGGTCTATTTTCCAAAATTTTGTTATTTATTCACCACTCACAACAAATAAAGAACAATTTTTATTATTAATTAGTGTCCCTCGATAAGACATTTCATCATGTTGTAAATCAAAATAAAATGTAATATGAATAAAAAAATATACACACACATTACACATTAAAACTATTAATAACGTAATATAATTCTGAGTAGATCTTATTCACTCTAGTATTAGTAACAGGTAAAATTTTATTAAGGTTGTTAGGCCAATGCCTGATGTAAATGGGAAAAAAACCTGGAGTTTTGGTATTGTACAATTTATTTCAAACATAGATTTAACTACCAGCCCCATTATTTGAAGCCTTTGCCCTTGTTTTCTACAAAATAGTAATATGTTCGAAACATTTTTCTGTATATACGAAGAATATGCAGAATTCTTTAAATTTTGAAATAAATATGTAATTTAAATATTTTTTCTTCATCTCGTCAAAAGTTATGATATTGTTATTTTAAGTTGAAACCCAAACAACTTATTAAATATGAAAAACAGTTATAAGTTGCTGAATACTGAAATAATTTTTTTTAAAACTGAGCTGTCCAAATAAATAAATAAATAGTGGTAGATTAACAAGCTATGAAGTTCTGGAGTCAGCCAATCTGTCTACCGGTTGGATTAAAATCCAAGAAGTTTTTGATGTAGGAAAATAATATTTGGCAAGAGTGGCTTAGAAAAAAAATTAATCAAGTGTTTCAGTTTGTTATAAATATATTTATTCAAAGAATAAGAACCCTAGACTTTCGTTCCACTTCACAGAAATTGATGAAGCAAATAAGTTAGTTAGCTGTCAGTAGTACACTTCAAAAAAGAAAATTAGTTTTATTTCAATACAGACATTTTATTCTAAATTATTGGAAAATCACTACTTCCACATCCAGATTTTCTATCCGATAATGATGAGGTGGGGATAATAATGGTGGCTAAAGAATTTTTTGCACTTCCAGGAGGAACATTTTTGATTTACTTCCTTAATTAGTGAATGATAAAATATTAAATATATATGTATTATATCTATTTTATTTATATATTTATAATAATCTAATTGAATTTATTTTTAAGAAAACATTACTTATCTGAAGATTTTATTTAATTGCAAATAATTTTCAGTATTTCGTTTACGGCATAGAATATGTTAAATTCCATAAATATTGTTTTTTGCTGTTGAAAATATCACTTTCATTAAAACCAAAATGGTACTTGTAACTGTTTTAGTTTTTTTATAAAAAAATTCCTCAAAAGTAAAACATATTAGGATTTACTTGACCAAAAAACATTCGCCCCTACATAAATACCTCTAAATAAATACAAAATCACCTGCGATACCAAGATAAACTGAAAAAATCAAAAGAACATACAGGGAACCGGGAACTGCATCAATCGATATAGGGAAAAATTTAGGGAATTACTAATGTCAGTATGGACCAGGGACGGATGGGAAGGGGGGGCAAAAAGGCAAATGCCCATCGGGCCGGTGGCTCTGGGCCGGGCAGGGCCGGTCCGATGTAAATAGGCATTTGTACTGGCGGATAAAAAACCCGACGGCCAAAGGAAATTTAAACGGCAGCTCTTTTCTTTCCTTAATTCTTACTTAGAACGAAATATTTTCAGGCTGCTATCTCGGCCACTGACATAAATGCCAGATGTCACTTATCATCTTTATTTTTCTTTTGACCTCTGAAACTTTTTTGTTTTTTTTTTTTTTAATGTTTCGAGATGTTTATGTAGACAATATTGGTCATAATTATTATTGATTTATTATTCACTGTTATACTGTTAAAATGTTTACATTTTTTATTTCGTTCTTTGTCTTTCAATGTCAATAAATTTTAATAAAGAGTATGGATGTTTAGTGGCGTTTTTAAAAATGTTACCAAGATGGTAGCAGTCTGCTACCGTGGTTGTCAGATTACGTGTTAGTACTTTGAACCTTTAAGTAATTTTTGCACTTGCATGAAAAAAACGGATAATTCATTTGAAGAAAATGTTTTTGCTACTCGAATTTCTAACTTTTTATTTCAGAGCGTTTAACCTTGAAAAATACAAAATTTTCGCCTGCGGCGCATTTATCCCCTTATGCCTTGACCCACCAAAAAAAAATATATATATATATATTCTTCCCTATCCCACTCAAATTTGAGATTCTAGTTCCACGCTTGATTGGGTCGATTCCCTAAAATTGCCAGGGCTGGTTGGACTGACCCCATCCGCCTCTGGTATGGACACTCTAGAAAAGATAAATTACAAGCATTTGGCACTTCTGTTTATACTGGAAGTCTATACCAACTTGCTTATTTTAAAGGGAACACCCTATATATTTCCAAGTTTTCGAAAAGAGCGAAAAATTATGAGTCGAAAACACGTAGCATACTCTATCCCTAAACCTAACCGTTTCGGAGATATTTAACATTTTATAAAAAAAATTGACACGTGTAGCAGTTTGCAATAACCTGCTATGCTCTACAGTTTAAAAAAATTCTATAATAATAAATCAAGTGCTCAGTTTTTTACCCTGCATTTTGTCAACTTCAACCCCCGAGAACTTGTTTAAATCAAATGGAACGCTCTGTATTTTTTTGCATTAAATTCTCCTTTTTTCCATGTAGATATTGTAGGAGTTTAATTTACGACTTTTTGAATCATTTGCGATTTTCTTATAAATTCAAGAATTCTGAGTAAAATTTTTATCAAATACCATGACTAGAAACAATCACTAATGTCAGTGATTCTCTTATGTAAAAAAATGCCACCGTGTTTAAATTACACCCACGAAGACTTTGTAATTATTTTCTTTGTATTGGCCATATTGACCTTAATATTTCCATAGATTTTCAAAATTTTCTGAAGTGTACTTTTCCCTGTACCGATTGATACAGTTCCCGATGGGACACTTGTATTAGGTATACGGTATAGTAGTAGTACTATGTAACTTTTGTAATAATACTAGTAAAGCTAACGTATGCACCAAGCATAACAATTTATATTTATTTTGTTGCAATAAAGGCTATTTTATTTCTTATATTAGGCATTTATTTATTGAAAAATTTTACTAATGAAAGTTGTTCAGAAATGCATAAAAACTTGCGTCTAAAGTTTAATCAAATCGCAAAGATAATGAAATTTGCAGAAAGTAGACAGAACACGCAAAAAACAAAAAAAGGGTGTATACCAATTCACAATTTTGAAATTCCATGACTTTTCCAGGTTTTCCAGGACTTTTCAATAAATATTCCAGAAAATTTTTCTGCAAAATTGATGAGCGGGGAGGGAATGGAAAACATTTTTTAACGAGCGGAGGGCGCAAGATGGAAACAGCTTTGGATATAAGTAGTTTTCATACAATTTCCCTGACTCTTTTTATAAATTTATAGAATTCTTGACTTTTCGAGGTTCTCTGTTTTCCAGAAAGTATACACCCTGAAAAAAAAAAAACTTACAAATTGCTTGTCGACTACTTAACTGTTCAAGTTTTATTTCAAACAAATTATCTCAGCACACTTTTCAAAACGCAAAAACCTATTAAATAGTTATTTTCGTTACAAGTCTGGAAAGTGATATTTTTCTGGGAGCCAAGGCTCACGCCAGAAGTCTGCGAGTCCAGAAAAAACACTTTCCGGATGTGTATAGACTATAGACCACTATTTTTTTCGGCAACCGTCTCGAAATAAAAAAGTTAAACACTAACTGCAAACTAATACTGTTTGATATTTCTCTTTTTGAGTAAAGATGTAAAAGTTCTGAAGTTTTGTTAAGTAATTTATTTATACTTCTGTCAATTATAATAACAATCATAAACATCTTGATTTTACTACAACAAAAAGTGGGGAAATTATTTCTAATTTAACTAATAGATAAAATGGACTGAACATAGCCGCCGCCCTTGAAAGGCTAGGCTTTCAATAAATAGAAATAAACATACATGTTATAAAACAACGAATGGCTTAACATTGCAACAAAAAAGATATTTTAATCATTGTGATGCTTCAAATGTCCAATTTGGACTCATTTACTCTCATCATTTATTTCAGTTGGGAGCTTACAAATTTTTGCTAAAGCCCGTTTAAATACACCATTTGCGGTTTGAACACTGACTACACGCACTACACTGTCGCTACCTGGATGCAGCTGTGATATCCTACCTAGTGGCCAATTCATGGGAGGAAGATTCTTCTCTTTCAAAATGACCATATCGCCAACCTTTACGTCTATAATTTTAGGAATTCTCCATTTAGAACGTTGCTGTCGTTGACAGATATTCAGAACTCCATCGACAAAAATGCTGCAGTATTTGCTGAAGTCTTTGATAGTGTGACAATTTACTCATTGACAACTCTCTAATATCTACTTCCGGAATCGCATTAAGAACATCTCCAATTAGAAAGTGACTCGGAGTCAAGGTAGTAAGGTCAGTAGGTTCCTTAGACATTGGGGTAAGTGGCCGCGAATTTAGAATAGCTTCTATTTGTATAAATACCGTGTTCAAATCCTCATAAGTTAAATGAGCGTTTCCGACTACCCTTTTAGCATGAAATTTAGCAGATTTCACTGCGGCCTCCCATAAGCCTCCCATGTGAGGGGATCTTGCAGGCAAAAAGTGCCAGACAATATTATTGGTGGTTAAGAACTGATTTATGGCCTGATCATCGTGATCTTTAGACAACAATCTTTCTATATTTTTTAATTCATTATTGGCACCGTGGAAGTTGGTGCCATTATCGGAATACAAATTTTTACAGATTCCACGGCGCGAAGTAAATCTTTTTAAAGCATTTAAAAATGAATTAGTGCTGAGATCTCCTACCAACTCCAAATGTACAGCCTTGGTTGTGAAACAAACAAATATACAGACGTAACACTTAACAAGTTTACGATTGCGGGTTTTCCCATCCTTTACAAGAAGAGGCCCAAAATAATCTAAGCCACTATTATAAAATGGTCGTACTGGCTGCACTTGGTGCTCCGGCAAATCTGCCATTAACGGGTATACTGTTAGCGGATTGTTTTTGAAACAAATAATGCATTCGTGCAAAACCTTTCTTACTAGGCTACGGCCCTTTAGCGGCCAATAGGCGAAACGTAACATAGCTAACGTTAACTGCGGGCCAGAGTGAAAGTTTCTAATATGCTCATTAATTATGATAAGTCTGGTTAATGGGTGTTTATTGGATATAACTATAGGAAATTTCTGATCAACTGTAACATTAGACTTTGAAAATCTGCCACCTATTCGAATGATTTCGTCTTGATCGATAAACGGATTTAATGAGACAAGTTTACTATTCGCAGAAACACAGTTGCCTTTCTTGAGCCTTGAGAAGTCCTCAAGAAATTCTGACCTCTGAGCGATTTTAATCAACGTTTTTAAAGATTTGTTTATTTCATTAGAAGTTAAAGGTCCTATTAATTTAACAGATTTATTTAACGCATTGTTTTTAAATCTGAGACAGTAAGCTATAACCCGCCTCAATTTATTAAGAGATGAAAATTTTGTAAATATTTCTTGGTCAACAACAGCCGAAATTGTGACTATTTTAGGTATCCTGCTTTCGGGTACGTTGTCAACATGAATTTCTTTTATTTTAGTCCAACAATTTTCGTTACTACTGACCACCACAATGGGCAATCTACCAAGTTTTCAGGGTTGCAACCGCGAGATATAATATCTGCTGCGTTTTCATTTGAGGATACATGCCTCCATTGATTTATATTTGTCAAACTTTGAATCTCCGCGACTCGATTACATACAAAAGTTTTCCAGTGCATAGCTGGAGCTGCCAACCATGATAAAACAATAGTGGAATCGCACCAATAATACACATTCGTTATTTTAATATCTAAAGCAGTGATAACCTTATCAGTTAGTTGAGCTAATAACACCGCACCGCAAAGTTCAAGTCGTGGTAAAGTTAAACATTTTAGAGGAGCTACTCTGGATTTTGCACATATCCGTCGAACACACACCTCTCTAGCTGAATTGACCGTCCTTAAATACAAGCACGAGCCATAGGCTGCAATGGACGCGTCACAAAATCCGTGAATCTCTGATACTATAGTATTGGGTATGGATATATGTCTTGGAATAACCAATGTATTCAATAAATGTATTCGATCTTGGAATTGACACCATTCGGTATGAATATCAACTGGCACAGACTCATCCCAATTGATGCGCAACTGCCACAATCGCTGTAAGATTATTTTTCCTTTTATTGTTATAGGACCTACAAGACCCAGAGGATCGAATATTTGGGCAATACTAGAAAGAATGGTGCGTTTCGTTACTATACGATTTTTAAGTTCGAATTCGACATAACCTGTAGACTATCGGTTTTGGCATTCCATAAAATTCCCAAGGTTTTTATACATTAGTCGTCTGATATAATGTACTGTGGTAAAATATTTTCCAACTGACTGGAATTATTTAAAATATCTTGGTTATTGGATACCCATTTTCTTAACTGAAAACCTCCGCCTTCGAGAATTTCGCTTATTTGATGTTTTAATAAGATAGCATTTTCGATCGAATCTGCCCCCGTTATAAGATCGTCCATATAAAAATCTGTTTTAATGACTTGGCAAGAATTGGGGTATTTAGACTCGTTAAGACAAGCAAGTTCATATAAACAACGTGTTGCTATAAATGAGGCAGGTGATGTCCCGTAAGTAAGTGTGTTTAGCCGATATTCTTCTAACTGTTGCTCAGAAGATGGACGCCAAAGGATGCGCTGCATGTCCCGTTGACTGTCTGTTACTAAAATTTGCCGATACATTTTTGCAACATCGGCAATCATGACATAAGTGTGTTTTCTAAACCGTACTAGTATAGAGAAAAGGTCGTCCTGAATCGTAGGACCGGTTAACAAAATATCATTAAGAGATTGACCCGACTCTGTTTTAGACGACGTGTCGAACACGACGCGTAGCTTGGTAGTAAGACTTGTTTCTTTGTGCACACCATGATGTGGCAAATAATATATAATGCGTTTATTTTCATAAGGTATATCTGAGAATGTTTGATCATTTTCGTTAATTTTTGTCATATGTCCGAGTTTTTCGTACTGAAGCATGAATTCTGTATAGTCTTGCCTTAAATCAGGAGAATATCTGAATCGTTTTTCTAAAGCTAAAAAGCGTTTTTCAGCGAAATATATTGAATTTCCAAAATCTTGTGTCAATTCACGCGTCGGTAAGTGGATGACAAAACGACCGGTACTATCGCGTGTTGTAGCTTCGGTAAATATTCTCTCGCATTCGGCCTCCTCATTGGAAAACTTGCGTGAATTACTACATTCCTCAATTTTCCAGAATTTTTCAAGTTGTGTTTCCAAAGTTTGCACCGATAAATTACAGTGTATCTTTGGGCTACAGACATTTAAGCATATAGGTCCAGAAACTATCCATCCAAGCTTTGATTTTTGAAGAATAGGTTTGTTAGGACCGATCATTATTTGACCAACGAAAAGTAATTCCCAGAAGATACCTGCCCCAAGTAGTACATCTACTCTATCTGAACTGCTAAAATGGGGGTCTGCGTACGTTATATTATCCGGAAATTTAAGATTTGTACGATCAAAAGACATAAATGGAATATTTTCCGTGATTTGATTAATAATTAAAAACGAAATTTGTTTTTGATAGGCATTATGTAAGGATCTTACAATAGTTTCGGTTTTGCCAAGAATTTTAGCTGATTGTCCAATCCCAGTAACCGGAATATTAACTTTATTACTTGACAGTCCTAATTTAGTGAATAAGTTTTTTGTTATAAAATTGGATTGAGATCCATTATCTAACAATGCTCTGCATTGTATTAAATTACCGTCTTTGTTAGAAATATTAATTAGAGCAGTAGATAATAACACGTGTGGTTCAGAGTTAATACTGCAATGTACATTCACCGAACTTTGTTGACTGCTATCTGTTGACGTTGACGCCATTACTGAATTGCTTTCATTTTGAGAAATAGTAATGTTAGAATTTTTATTTAAGTTATCGTCGCCTAGGTGCAAAAGACTGTTGTGTCTTTTTTGACAAATCCTACAAGGACTAGAACGACATTCTGAGTTAAAATGTCCTGGGCGTAGGCAATTTGTACATAATCTGATTTTCTTTACTTCTTCCAAACGGGACTTGACAGGGATTTTTAATAGATTTTGACAAGTGTAAACTGAATGAGAACCCTTGCAAAAAGAACAGCAAATATTTTGAGTTGATACAAAGGAAGTAGGATTCGTTTGTCTGAAGTTAGATTTGCTATATTTGCTTGTATGAGCATTATTGCTATTGCTAGATTCCAGCGCTTCTAGTACGTCACATCTACCCGTTAAAAATTTTCTTATGTCCTCTAACTTAGGATCATCTAGCTTTGCTGATTTAGCTTCCCAATCTCTTTTAGTAACCGAATCAAGCTTTGTTGATATAAGATAAACTAGTAAAACATCCCATGTATTCGTAGATTCCCCTAGATTTTGTAAAGCTCTCAAATGTTTGTTAATGTCATCCAAAAACGTTCTCAAATCATGTAATGATTCCTTTGCTATAGGCTTAATATTGAAAAGTGATGACACATGTGCTCTCTTTATTAATTTTTTGTTGTCAAATCGAGTTTTTAGAAGGTCAAATGCCGTTTTATAATTCTTTTCCGACACTTCGATTGCTTCAATTACTTGCCTAGCGTCACCTTTTAAGGCATCCCTTAAATAGTGAAACCGTTGAATATCGTTTAAGAGCGAATTTTTATTTATTAAAGAATTAAAAGTGTCTTGAAATTGTGGCCAATCGTGATAATCACCAGAAAATGTAAGTAAAGGTATTATTGGTAATTTTATATTGCTTCCAACCAGAGGCCGCACATCTGAAACTTGAGGAGAATTCTGCATGATCTCTTTTGCTCGAGCCACGATGGTGAAATAACTTTCTTCGAATAGTTCGCGTTGTTGTGTTTCCTCGGGAGATTCGGCTAACAACATTTCTATGTCCGTTTGTACGGTATCGAATTCTAGCCATTTTTGTGCAATGGCCTCTAATCGCGTTTTTAATTCAGTAATAGAACGATTATTGTCATAAAAACCAGATATAAAGTTTGAAAATCTTGTGACTTGGCCTTTAATACTACCGCGTTTAGCTTTGAGAGCTCGCAATTGTGCCTCAACATCTATGCTAAATGGTTGTGGTGTTTAAATAGAAAATAATTAAATTATATTTTCGTGATCAATTTTAATTTGATATGAAATTAATATTTTAGAAGCATAAAATTAAATCACTAAATTTATGTGATCATTAATGAGTTTGAGAATCAAGTTATTTACACAAATAAATGCAAAATGGGTTTATAATGCAACGGACTTACTTTATCCACTTGCCCTACGCCTCTAATTATATTGTCAGTTTGACAGACCTCGATTTTTCGTCCAGGCTGCCGGCTTGCGATTGAGCGATTATGTTGAAAACTTCTACACACCGCCTTTCGTACTAGATGAATGATTCTTTGCAGAAAGGAATATCTTACCAACTCTGCGTTTCAATATATCTTGATTGAATAATATTCTATAATATAAGTACTGGTACTCTGTTACTCAGCTGATGATTTTCTGCGTTTTTCCAGCGAATTCTGGAAATATGTCAGTCTTCCAAATTAGTTTAAGCTTTGATGTACTGTAAAATCAAAGGCTTAAGTAACAACACCCTGCTAGAAGGACCAAAATGTTTGATATTTCTCTTTTTGAGTAAAGATGTAAAAGTTCTGAAGTTTTGTTAAGTAATTTATTTATACTTCTGTCAATTATAATAACAATCATAAACATCTTGATTTTACTACAACAAAAAGTGGGGAAATTATTTCTAGTTTAACTAATAGATAAAATGGACTGAACAAATACTACTTTCTGATTATTTGGTTCATTCTGACTAGTCAGTTAGGTAATTAGCATGTCAAAATTAATTGTTTTCAAAAAAAAAATCTGTCACTTTTCCGAACTAGTGAATGTTACTGTTGGATCAAAAAAATGTCCCGAAAACATTCATTTTCCAGAGAAGAATGATATTTTCGGCTTGGGGAAGATTTTTTAAACAAAATTTCAATACTTTTCAATTTGATCAAATTTTTGATTTTAGCGTTTTGAGCAATTCTGAACAACTTTCATTAGTAAAATTTTCTGTTAAAAAAATGCGTAATATGGTTTCTTGAATTTTTTAGATTATTTTGGTATCGTAGATGGCTTTGCATTTGAATGGGGGCGAATGTTTTTCCCCATAAGTAGATCCTAATGTGTTTTATCTTTCTTAAAATTTGGTTCAAATTGGACAAAAAATAAAAAAAAGTTATAGGGGTGATACACGGTGATACACCCTCAAGTCGGTGTCTCAAATACTTTTTACATTATTATTGTTAAAAACACTTTTCGAGAATTAACAATTTGTGAGGTTTTCTTTATCTTTAAAAAAGTTTGGTACCAGAAAAAATGTCATCAATGTTTAATTTCATATTAGTATAGAAAATGTCATATTTTTTTACAAGAATATAATAACATAATTTTAAACTAAATTCTGTGTAAGAGGTAGGTATATTTTTATTATGATCCAGACAGCCGGCGGTTATTCAAACTCAGACATCTGTACTTATTAGTCAATTTAGTGAGAAATGCTTCAAATGGTGGTATTATTTGATACTGGGCTACACAAACTGTACAAAATAAATTTAAAACAGATGGAGAGGTAATTTGCTCAAATTCTTTGCCTCTATTGCAGAAAGATGATAGTTTTAGAATATTTCTTGTATATAAAATATACAGGGTGTATTGTTATATTTGAACCCTAGACAAATTACGTTGACTATAATTGATTGACACTGTTTATTATTTTTTAACAAACAAAAGAAAATGTAAATCGAATGCATAAATAAAGATAATAATAATAATAATAATAATAGAGACTATTGTAAGTAATAAGCAGTTCTAAAAATATTTTTTCATATTTTTTTGAAAATAAAAAAAAATATATGTATGGAATTTTAAAAAATGTATTGAATGGGTTTCTATAGATACCAAGAATACGTGATTTAAATCTAAGTACGCACTTAAAACTCGCCCTTAATACTTTAATTTTTGAAATTATTAGTTAATTATTATTCAAATGTTTTTATTCGGTTACATTAATGACTTTTTAAAAGTTAAACTTTAAATTTAAACTTCAATTCTTATTATTAAATAATAAAGATAATAGTGTATTTTGAATTGCTGAATTAGTAAAGAACTATCCTTTGAAGAGAGGAACAATGTATTTTGAGTCATCCTTGATACATTTTAGTACATAATATGCTTATTAAATCTATAATTTTCACTTTGCTTTCTTCCCGTAATTGTCTATTAACTTATCTCTAATTTTAATATTGATATGTTTATATTTTTATGTAAAATTTTTGTTTCCTTTTTTTTATTAGTAAGTTTGTATTTTATTATATACATTGACTAGCTGATGCCCACGACTTCGTATACGTTGAATTTCATCCCCCTCGGGGGTCGAATTTCGAAAAATCCCTTCTTAGTGATTGTCTACGCCATTCTATGCAAAATTTGAAGTTTCTAGACCCAGCGGTTTGAGCTGTGCATTGATAGATCAGTGAGTCAGTCAGGGTATTCTTTTATATATTCAATTGAAGTAATTATACTTAGAGAACTTAAATTTTTTCGATGTACAGTTAAGGCTTCTCAAAAAATATAAAGTAAATATATAGATTTATATGTTCCCTGTTCTTTAATTAAATGCTTTTATTTATCTGGGAAGCTTAAACTAATTAATTAATTATTTAATTAATTAATTACTATTTAAATATTTTTATTTCGTTTCATCAATGAATTTTTAAAAGATAAACTTGTGTTATTTCAAATTAAAACTTCAATACCTTTAAATAACAAAGATGATGATAGTGTATTTCAGAGGCGCACTGAAGGGGGGGGCTTTGGGGGCTTAAGCCCCCTGGAGGCCAGGATTACATGTTTTAAAGTAAAAATGAAATATAAATAAACAAAAAACAATATATATAAGCAAAATACATTGTACGAAATATACGATTATTATTATTATTTGTAGTAGCCCCCCCCCCTCAGCAATTTTCTGAGTGCGTCCCTGGTGTATTTTGAATTGCTGAATTCGTAAAGAAATATCCTGTGACGAGAGCAGTGTATAACATAAATTAAAAAACTTTAAACTTCAAATTTTATTTTCTCAGTTTTCTTAGTTAACCGATATGATGATGAGAAAGATATTATACAAGATATTAATTAACATGTTTATTACAGTTTATTTTCAGTAATTTATCTTCATGAAATCTAAGTACTTTGTCCAAAACAGACGGACTTCACATTTGTTACAATGTAACTAGAAGTAATCCCTTTATAGTTCATTTTTTTGTACATTTCAGCATGTCACCAATAATTATGCTTTCTTTTCAAGTTTGAGTTAATACGTATTTAGCATAAATATTGTGCAACAATATGTTTACAGTGTGTCACACGTAAAAGTGCAATACCTTTACAACTTTTTTAGTTTTTATCTAATTTGAACAAAATTTTCCTCAAAAGTAAAATACATTACTTATAGGCCAGGCTAGATAAGGGTTGGACAACAAAATAATTTGTTACAGCAAACTGATAGCAGAATATTCTAGAACATATCACAACTAAAGAAGGAAAAATAATCCGAACCACCTGCGGTTATTTGGGGTGAAATGGGGTGGGTTTTTAGGGGTGAAAGACGGTTTTTTGCGATTTATGGCTTAACTACGCATCCTATCAAAAAAAGTTAATTACAAAAGTTGTAGGTAGTAAAGAGATCTACAACTTGTGTGGAGAGTATTTTTATCTTAACCTCAAAATTTTTCGAGATACACGCAAAAAAAACTTTTTTCGGTTTTTTATTTTTTTCTTCCACAAAAATAAATAGATTTAGCTCAAACCTGGTGAAAGTATACCTTTTGGTGTCCCAAATAAGGACTATTTTTTTTGGAACAAAATATTTAACGGTTGTTGTGTAATTCAATTTAGAAATAAAAAAGTTAAATTTTCAACTGCGATTCCTCATAAAACTACTTATCGTATATTTTTTTTGTTTTTACTTCTACTTTCAATAAATAAAAAAATAAGTAAAATAATTAATAATTAATTACATTCCTCAACCACGTTTGAATTATTAAACAAACAAAAAAGTATGATCTTGATTTCTATGCCTTCTATTGTAACGGTATTGGTACGGCGTATAAATAACCGCATATTTATTTATTTGATAATCTAAATATATTTACTTTTAATTTTGATTGTTAATAATTTTTAAACTATAAAAATTGATAAAAATTGCTTTGTTAATTTTAATTATTAAACATAATATAAATAATTTTTTGTAAAAGTAATAAATGTACTTTTTAATACATGATTCTAATATATTTACATTTTGTAGTAAACATACAATTAATAATAATAATAATAAAATGGCTTTATTTATAATTAAATTTACAGCATATTTCTATAAACTAAGGCGAAGTCTAGCTTTAGCTACTCAACTTAACCTTTTACATTATAATAATTTATGTGTGTAGAGTTTATGTCAATTAATAAATGTGTATATTATTAAAAAAAACCGTCAAATAGCATTTATATATTTAAATTTTAATTGTTTGGGAGACAATTTTAGAAAGGCAACTTCTTTCCAATATTGTATTAGCTGTCAAATATTTGCCCAATCACATCAGGTGTGCCGCAAGGATCGGTTTTAGGACCCGTTTTGTTCTTAATCTATACTGCCGATTTTGTCCAACATATCAATTATGGTAAAGTCCAATGTTATGCCGATGATACTCAATTGTTTTATAAACACAATAAATATTCGTGATTTAATTAATTCGGACTTAGATTCTATTCATAATTATTCTAATCAAAACAGTATTAAACTAAATGCCACCAAAAGTGCAGTATTGTGCTTTACTTCTAATAAAACACGAGAAATACATGAAAGCAAAACTAAAGATCGCTATCAATGGGTAATACTTGCCCATTCTAAATGAAGCAAAAAATATAGGTCTTATTTTTGACTATAAGATGCGTTTCACGGAGCACGTTGCAGTTTTATTAAAAAAAGCATATTACTCATTGAAAATGTTATATTCTAATATAAGTGTTTTAAATTTTAAAGTAAGAAAAAAATTGTGTGAACATTTTGTGCTACCCATTTTAAATTATTGCAATATAGTATACTTTCCATGTCTTGATAAGATTACTCAATATCGTTTACAAAAGATGCAAAGTAGCTGTTGCAGATTTGTATTTAAACTCAAAAAGTACAGTAATTTGTATATAACGCAATCTCGATCTACACTAATATAGATGACCTGATGACCAACTGAACAACTTCTGTAAATAAATTTCGCAAAATGATAAAATCTCATTTCATCTCTCTCCAAATTTTATAAGATAGCAATTGGTTTTATATGTGCGGATGAATGTGTATGTGGGTATATACAGTGCGTGTAATTGCAGACTGGGCATGTACTTCCACTTAGCGCGAGAGACATGACAACCCAGCTAACAGCAAACTCGCCCCCGAAGCATCCCCGTTCTCAGTTATTTCACTTCAGCCAGCTGGCACACGCGATGTTGCAATTCTAACTCCCTATGCCCAGCCCGCCACTACACACAGTGTATACACATATTTGTCTTTTCTTAGTCTTTAGTTTTAAAAAGTACATTTATTATTTTTATAAAAAATTATTTATATTATGTTTAATAATTAAAATTAACAAAGCAATTTTCATCAGTTTTTACAAATTAAAAGTTATTAACAATCAAAATTAAAAGTAAATATATTTAGATGATCAAATAAATAAAAATGCGGTCATTTATACGCCGTACCAATACTGTTAGAATAGAAAGCATAGAAATCAAGATCATACTTTTTTGTTTGTTTAATAATTCAAACGTGGTTGATGAATGTAATTAATTATTAATTATTTTACTTATTGTTTGTAGCATGCACTGATATTACAAAATTATATTAATTGTAATAAATAATAAAAAATTTTTGACAATAATTAAAAAACATACAACGAAAAAGGGCATTTTTTCGGAAGTACCTTTATTTTTCAAAATATGAAAAAATTCCACTAAGAAAAGTTATTTAGAATGCAATTTTATACCTCTATACCAAATTTCAGGAATATAAAATTATTTTTTTGAAACTTCCCATTTTTTCAATAAATTAGTATTTTATTTTGAACCATTCAATTAAAACTGCATAGAAATTATATTTTGTGAATTAATATTTAAAGTTATGTAGAAGCTAAAAGTAGGCTATGAAAAGTGCAGCGGATACACATTTATCATTTATTATTGACATATCTGTCAAACGTAGTCAATATTATCCTTAATTTCTGTTTCAAATTAACGAATCAAGCTTAAAATATTAAGTGAAAATGGTACTCACAGTGCGTGAAAAAATTTATGTTGTGCAATGCTACGGAATTGGCGGTGAAAACTCGCTAAGAGAAGTGGTAAGCCAATTTAATTTGAAATTTCTAAACACTGCTTTGTCACGTACTCAGGCTATGAGAATAATTAAAAAGTTTCTGGCTACTGGTAGTGTTCTTAACATGAAAAGAAAAATAAAAGCATATGATGAAGACAATGTTGGGGCTATTATAGCTCATGCCTCTGTTATAGAAAATCCTAGGATACCACTAAGAGAGAGATCAGCTCTTATTAATATTAGCAAGTCTGAACTCCAAAGAATTTACAAGGCAAAGAAAATTAGGGCATATAAAGCAAATTATAAACATACGCTTGAAGAGGGAGATGACGGCCGTAGGTTGGATTTTTGTTTGACCATTGGAGAAAAAATTATGGAAGAGAGATTTTTCATCATTTCATAATTTTCTCAGATGAATCCACATTCACAACCAAAGGTGTTGTTTCATCTCAGAATTGTCGGTTTTGGGCTTCTGAAAATCCAAATTTTAGAATTCATTGTAGAGGACAATATTATAAAAAAGTGAATGTGTGGTGTGCCGTTTCTTATCACGTTGGAGTTATTGGACCTTATGTCATTGAGGGAAGGTTAAACCAGCACACTTATTTACAGCTTCTTGAAAGATTTTCTAAAGAACATTTAAATATTTTAATATGCCTTTAGTTCATTTTCAACATGATGGTTGCCCTGGCCACTCCACAGAAATGGTTAATCGGTGGTTGAATTTAAATTTTGGAGAAAATTGGATTGCCAGAATGGACCGATCAAGTGGCCGGCGAGATCCCTCAAGCAGTTGGTTTACGCTGAACCACTTCCTAACGATGTAGCAGTATTGAAGCAGAGAATTACAAATGCTGTAAACTCCATACCGTTAAATCATATTCGAAACAGTTTTAAGGACTTCAGGCGAAGGATCGAAATGTGTGTGGATGTGGGTGGTAGCTACGTTGAATAATAAAAAAATTGTAAACATTGTTTTGTATTGGTCAATAATTAATTTGTTTGTGAATCTGTTACATTTTTGACATTTATTACTTGTTATAATTTTTAAACCCCATTAATCTTCTGTTAGTAATTGTTTCTTGTTTTACAATTAGTTCGATTAACATTATACCTTCTTACATCTCGTATATTCAATTTTTCATTTACCAATAGCCTACTTTTTGAGATGATTAACATTTGCTCCTACACAACTTTAAATATGAATTCAACTCTTAATTCGCAGAAAATGGGAAGTTTCAAAAAAATAATTTTATAATCCTGAAATTTGGTATAGAGGTATAAAATTGCATTCTAAATAAGTTTTCTTAGTGGAATTTTTTCATATTTTGAAAAATAAAGGTACTTTATTAGTGGTGGTTTTTACAACTTTGCTTATAAAACACCCTGTAGAACACCAAATCAAGTCATTTTTGGTATACTTTAGTTTTACAACAAGCAGGACTCAATCCCCAAATACCATTCCAAAATTCCAAAATTTTTGGTCCATTACACCTCTTACATCTATCCTGGGACACACTGTATATATTCTTTTATTTCTTGAAAGTAGAAGTAAAAACAAAAAAATGAACTCTACCGGATAAGTACTTTTATGAGGAATCGCAGTTGAAAATTTCACTTTTTTTTCTAAATTGAATTAAACAACCATTAAATATTTTGCTGTAAAAAAAAAAATAGTTCGTATATGGGACACCAAAAGGTATACTTTCACCAAGTTTGAGCTAAATCGAATTATTTTTGTGGAAGAAAAAAATAAAAAACCGAAAAAAGGGTTTTCTGCGGGTATCTTGAAGATTTTTGAGGTTAGGATAAAAATGCTTTCCACAAAAGTTATAGATCTCTTTATTACTTACAATTTTTATATTTAACTTTTTTCGATAGGATGCGTAGCTAAGTCATAAATCGCAAAAAACCGTTTTCACCCCTAAAAACCACCCCATTTCACCCAAGATAACCGCAGGTGGTTCGGATTATTTTTCCTTCTTTAGTTGTGATATATTCCAAAATATTCTGCTATCAGTTTGCTGCAACGAATTATTATTATTTTTTTTAATTCTGGCACTTATCTAGCCTGGCCTATTATGGTAACAAAAATCATAACTTTTATTTATTTGCTTTTATCATGTTTAGAGAATATTATTTAGGTATTATGCAAATCACAACTTACACACTTTTTTATTTATTATGAAAATACCTACTTTCTGTATATCGTTGCCCCAATCTGGGCACGCTAATATACTAGTTAGGTAAATACTTTAAAACACTCATTATTGGAGAACCAATCAAAACAACTACTCTTCTAGCTAATACTGACGAAGTATTGAATTACATGATAGGATTCTTAGCATTTTAAAGAAAAAAAATATATTGAAAATATTTAAATCATTTATTTACATTTAGTCACTTACACTTTTTTATTTAATATGAAATTATCTACTTTCTGTACCTTAATCGGGTCACGCTAATATACTACTTAGGAAAACACTTTAAAACACTCGTTATTGGAAAATCAATCAAAACAACTAACTACTCTTCTAGCTAATACTGACGAAGTATTGAATTACATGATAGGATTCCTGGCATTTTAAGGCAAAAAAATATATTGAAACTACTTAAATTATTTATTGAAATTCAGTCATTCACAACAATTATTGAACCTTACATTCTATTTCAACTCTAGAAAAGTTGTACAAGTTTTTTCGAACTCGTTAGTTCTCATCAGTAGAGTATAGAAATATTCATTCATTATTTACAAGCCTATTCTTGATTTATTTTTTACAATTAATTATATTTTATTTATTTGCTTTTATCATGTTTAGAGAATATTATTTAGGTATTATGCAAATCACAACTTACACACTTTTTTATTTATTATGAAAATACCTACTTTCTGTATATTGTTGCCCTAATCTGGGCACGCTAATATACTAGTTAGGTAAATACTTTAAAACACTCATTATTGGAGAATCAATCAAAACAACTATTCTTCTAGCTAATACTGACGAAGTATTGAATTACATGATAGGATTCTTAGCATTTTAAAGAAAAAAAATATATTGAAAATATTTAAATCATTTATTTACATTTAGTCACTTACACTTTTTTATTTAATATGAAATTATCTACTTTCTAGAGTTGAAATAGAATGTAAGGTTCAATAATTGTTGTGAATGACTGAATTTCAATAAATAATTCAAGTATTTTCAATATATTTTTTTGCATTAAAATGCCAGGAATCCTATCATGTAATTCAATACTTCGTCAGTATTAGCTAGAAGAGTAGTTGTTTTGATTGGTTTTCCAATAACGAGTGTTTTAAAGTGTTTTCCTAAGTAGTATTGTTCAAGCCTGCCGTTTTCCTATTAATTTTTAATATATATGTATATATTTTGTTTAATAATATTTAGTCTTGTTTTAATAATATTAATTTCTATTTCCGGTAATTTAATTTAATCACGCGCGCATTAACCTGGCACAAACCTACTCCGGCTGCGTGAAGATAAGAAGCTCGAAAAAAGAACCTAGGCGAACACACGCTTGTAAAGACCGCTGCTAAAACTACTTGTGCTAAAATTTTCCCTTTAAAATAATTCTCAATTTCTCGTTAAAATAATCCTCAATTAATTAATTTATCTAATAATAATTATAAGTGAACTAGTTAAACCAAAGGGATAGTGATTGACCCAGCTACAAAACAGTCCACAGAACCACGAGGGCCGGCAGCATTTGACTTCCAAACATCCAAGTCCAGGTAAGTGCCAGGCTCCGCCACTACCTTTGGCCCTTAACGAATCATTTTTTGGTCAGCTTCGCGCCGAATTATTTGTCCCGCTTTACATAATTTGTTAAATAATAATTAATCATTCCCACCAAATTGCATGATATTTAAGGTTTTTATCGTTAAAATCTCGGTTGAAATTACAAGAAATAGGTGAGTCCTTTTTATCACATTTTTTGCGCGGTCACGGTACGGGTTCTTGCCGGGCGACCGATACGCTGCTAATTCGCTGCACTGCTTTGTTTACATTTGTGAAATAGTAGTTTGTCATAACATAACTCGCTTGGGAATATTAATAATTTAAAAATAATTTATAAAAGGGTATTAGTATAACCCTGCTCTCTCTCTTTACTCTCTCATAATCATTTCCCTTACATACAATAATAATTTAACGATAATAATTAATTTAAAAATGGGTATTAGTATAACCCTACTCTATATCTCTCTCTTTACAGACAAGGTTTGGTATTATTAATTTCTCAGTATTTGACACCGCCATAGTATACAAATTAAACATTTTAGTTACTTTAGTTTAGTTTCAAAATTAGAATAAACACATAATTTCTCACTTTTAATACTTGTTTACCTTTTATTTACCATTTCGCGTAAATTTCCCCTTAGCTACTGCGGGAATCATTTATTTATTTCATTTAAATAATAAGTAATACAGATTTGTGCCGTAATTGTATGTTTGAAAATACTGGATTTATCTTTGTATTATACCTATTGTGCTCTCATTTGCAGTTTTACCTTTTCAGTTCTCAATTTTGAAATTTACTATATTAGTTTAGACAAATAAAATTTATATTATTGTCGGGCTAAATTCTATAGTGACTATTTATTCATTGATTTCGAGTGTGTACATTTTTTCTTCGAAAGCGTAGACGCACTGTTTATTCGTATTTTATTATATAGGGAGGCTCAAATAAGTTGTGATTTATATATTGGTTAATATTTAACTTTCGTTTTAATTTTAAGTTGAAGTTCTCGAACGCGTTGCATATTTTAGCTTAACTTATTCATTATACAGGGTGGTTTGTGTTTCATTTTGATCATTATAATTTTTAATTTACAAAATTTGGTTTTGCTAGTACTACTGAGTAATAACTAATTCTCAATAATTTTTTTTATTATTTTTTGCTCTTGTCAATATGGCTGCTAATAAAATTAAACAATATCGTGCTTATAGAGACATTGCTCATTCTCGTATCATTGATATGTATTCGGTAGCACATAATGCACTAGAGGATAACACTTTCCTTACTGCCTTAAAAATGAGATATTTAAATTTAGAAGCAGTGTATACGGAATTTAATACCCAACATAATAACGTTTTGCACCATCTTGTAACGTCTAGTGTCAAATTACCAAAACTTAATGTGCCTCATTTTAATGGAAATTTAAAGGCCTGGCCAACCTTTTCAGAATTATTTAATTCATTAATTCATAACAATTCAGCTCTTACGGATATAGAGAAATTTCAATATTTATTGTCAGTGGTGTCCGGAGAGGCACTCACTTTAATAAGAAATCTTCCTCTTTCAGGTGCAAATTATGACATTGCATATAATAATTTAATAAAACGTTATCAAAACAAACGTATACTAGCCACCTTTTATTGGGAAGAAATTATTAATTCTCCGAAACTCTCAAACGAATCATCTCGGCATCTTAGTAGTTTATTAGACACCTTTTCCGATAATTTAACCGCTTTAGAAAATTTGAAATTTCCGGTGAAACAATGGGATTTTATTTTATTTAATTTACTTGGTAAAAAAAATTGATTCAGATACTCTCAAGCGCTTCGAGTTACAGCATGGCTCTTCTGATATACCCACATATGACAACCTTTTTGATTTTTTAAACAAACAATGCATTGCTTTCGACTCTATGACACTTGCAAAACCAAGTAAAAAATCTTATAACAATTTGCATTATAAAAAACCCCCTGCTTCCAATAATTCTAACTCTCCTTCCACATTTTTAGCTAATACGAATTCAGCCACAACAAATTGCCCGGTATGTAAATCAGAGCACCCTATATATAAGTGTCCCACATTTAATTCCAAAAATCCAAATGAGAGATATGATCTAATAAAACAAAATAGGTGGTGTACTAGGTGTTTAGGCTGCAAACATACGTCACTAAAATGCAATTCAAGTGCATCTTGTAAAATATGCCATAAAAATCATCATACCCTTTGACATTATAAGAAAGGTACATCCTCACTTCAATCGCTTGCAACAGTTGACAATTCGGTAACTGGACAGTCTAATCCAATTATTGCATCTGCTCCTTCTACGTCTCAAGTAAATTCGCTCTCTAATGTAATCCCCTCAAATTCTACAGTACTTCTTTCAACTGCACTAGTTGAGGTTTTGGACTTCCGTGGTAACTATCAACTTGTACGAGTTTTACTAGATTCTGCCAGTCAGGCCAATTTTATCACTGAAAAGTGTGCTCATCGCCTAGGTTTGCAACGATCCAATGTCTCACTCGCTATTAATGGACTAGGGCAAATATCCTCAGTTGTTTCTGCTTGTGTTACTTGCACTATAAAACCCCAAGGTCAGGTGGAACCATGTTTGACTCTTGATGCCTTAACTTTGCCAAAAATTTGTGCTGATATGCCTAACTGCAAAATTTCTATTCAAAATTGGGATCATATTTCTAATTTAAAGTTGGCCGATTCCCATTTTAATGTGACTAGTCCTATTGATATGTTGCTAGGCGCTGATATATTTCCTCTTATCCTAAAAAATGGTCGGCTGTCCGGAAGTTCCACTGAACCTTCTGCAATAAATACGATTTTTGGTTGAATTATAATGGGCAAAGTTAATTGTAACACTTCTCCCTCCTTAAATACTTTTCTCACTTCCTCTGAACTCATGATAGACTGTTCCCTAAGAAAATTTTGGGAAGTCGAGGAAGTTCCTCATGAAATTTCCTTATCTGCAGAAGATATTCAATGTGAAAAAATATTCACAGATACTCATTTCCGTGACCAATCTGGTCGCTTTGTGGTTTCGCTCCCGTTTAGCGGGCCAGATCCCTCTTTTACTGATACTCGCCCTCAAGCATTAAGACGTTTTTATTCGTTGGAACGTCGTTTATTGCACAATCCCTCTTTATATAAGGAATACGTCAACTTTATGGCCGATTACCTAAGTAGTAATCATATGGAACCTGTTGACAGTACTTCACTCCCAGAGAAATGTTACTACATTCCTCACCACTGTGTGCTTACCCCTAATAATTCGACCACCAAACTCACAGTGGTATTTGATGCTTCTGCCAAGGCACCTCAAGGTTTATCTCTTAATGAGACTCTTTTAATTGGGCGAAAGTTGCAAAAGGATATTGTTCCATTTGTTACATTTGTTGCATTTGTTACATTTTCGATTACATAAATATGTATTTACGGCTGATGTACGGCAAATGTACAGACAAATTTTGGTGACAGAAAGGCATCGTGATTATCAACGGATTCTTTGGAGATTTTCTCCTTCTGAACCTATCCAAGACTTTCGTCTAAAAACCGTAACTTACGGAGTCTCATCTGCCCCTTTCTTAGCTCTTCGTTCTTTATCGCAGTTGGCTATTGATGAGAAAAATAATTTTCCACATGCTGCAAAGGTATTATCGACCGACATCTATGTTGATGACCTTGTTACAGGTTATAACGAATTGGTTGAAGCTCAGAATTTACAAACTGAACTTATTTCTATGATGAAAAGGGCTGGTTTTAAATTGCGTAAATGGAAAAGCAATAACCCTTCTCTTCTGGAAAATATTCCAATATCTGATTGCCAACAATCCGCCTTAAACTTTGATCCAGAACGTGACTCCTTCGTCAAAATTCTAGGCCTAAATTGGAATCTCTCTCTAGATTCATTTTCATATCATGTCTCTTCATTAAGTAGACCGTGTATCTATCTTATCTGACATTGCTAGAATATTCGACCCACTCAGTTTTTTAACTCCCTTATCTTTTTTTTTGCAAAACACCTTATCCAACACTTATGGTCTCTAGGGTTGGCATGAGATGAAACTCCGCCTTCTTATATTGTTGACAAATGGACACAATACAAGAGGGAATTACCTAATCTCTCTGGTATAAGTATCTCCCATCACTTGTGTGAAAATAATTTTGTCTCTTGTGAAATTCATGGTTTCTCTGATAGTTCTGAGAAAGGATATGCTGCCGTAGTATACTTACGTTTCTTATTTTCTAATTAATATATTAAAGTACAACTTTTATGTGCAAAATCCAAAGTAGCCCCTTTAAAAACTCTTTCCGTGCCACGGTTAGAACGGTGTGCAACAACTGTTGCACACCGTTCTAACCGTGCCCAACAAAACTTTGTTGGCAAATTTAATGGACTTTGTCCTCCAAACATATTCTAGTAAATTACGCTTTGATAAGATTTTCGCTTGGACGGATTCGATGGTGGCTTTATCGTGGATTCAATCATCTCCTCATCGATGGAAAACTTTTATTAGCAACAGAGTTAGCCATGTGCAGTCTAAAATTTCTCCAATGTATTGGCATCATATTTCCTCGCAAGATAACCCTGCTGATTGCGCTTCACGAGGTTTATTGCCTTCCGAACTCGTCGACCATCATCTTTGGTGGACGGGTCCAACTTGGTTAAGTGGTTCCCAGGCCACATGGCCACGTAGTTCTCTCCCAAATCCTCCCATTAGTTTGGAGGAAGAAAAGAAAATCTCTCTTACTTCCTTCGTTTCATTAGATTCTCTGGATTCGCTCTTAAATAAATATTCTTCTCTCCCAAAGATTCAACGTATAGTCGCTTATTGTCTCCTTTTTATATATAACTTAAAAAATCCACATGGAAAGAAATCTTACCCATTTTCTCAAGTTGAACTTCACAATGCACTGTTGGTGTTAGTTAAAAGAGTTCAACATACAAATTTCAAAGATGAAATTATAAATTTTGAAAATAACACTCGTTTGCCAAAATCTTTTCGTAAATTAAACCCATTTATTGGAGAGGATTGTCTTCTGAGGGTGGGCGGTCGTCTTGCTAATTCTAGTTTATCTTATGATCGTAAGCACCCTGCCCTTTTACCCCGTTCTCATAGGTTAACAGAACTTATTATTGAAAATTGCCACAACGAACATTTACATCCTGGATTACAGACCCTTCAATTTTTACTAAGTCAACAGTTTTGGATATTGTCTCCAAAGCGGGCTATTCGACATGTGTTTTCGGGTTAAACCTGTGTCTTTGCAACCCCCTATGGGGAATTTACCTCCTTCCCGAATCAACCAGGTTAAAGCCTTTCAATGTTCTGGAGTTGATTATGGTGGACCATTTTTTGTAACTCTGGGTAAACGTCGGGGTATTAAATCTCAGAAGGCATATATTTGTTTATTTATATGTTTTGTCACTAAGGCCGTTCACCTAGAGTTAGCCTCAGATCTTTCCACAGAGGCTTTTTTAGCCGCACTCAGGCGCTTTATAGCTCGTAGAGGCCGCTGCACCCACATTTTTAGTGATTGTGGTACTAACTTTGTTGGGGCTCAGAAATATCTGTCTAAATGTTTGAAGGACGCTGTGGAAAGTGAGAAAATTAACTGGTCATTTAATCCTCCTTCCGGACCCATTTTGGAGGCTTATGGGAGGCCGGCATCAAGTCCGTGAAAACCCATTTGTATAGAGTTATTGGCAATCAAATTTTAACATTCGAAGAGCTTTATACTGTTCTAGTTCAGGTGGAAGCCCTTCTTAACTCTAGACCCATTTGTACCATCAGCTCTGATCCTAATGATCTTTCAGTGTTAACCCCCGGTCATTTCCTTACCCTTGAGCCCTCAACTGTAATTCCAGAATCTGACCCATCTCACCTTACACTAAACCGTTTAAACCCTTGGCAATTGTTGCAATGCCTCCATCAAGACTTTTTGGCGGAGGTGGCATGATGAATATTTGCATACCCTCCAACAGAGAAATAAATGGACATAGCCTGAGAGATTAATTGAACCGGGTAGTCTCGTGCTCATAAAAGGCGACTCGTCTCCCCCGTTGCAGTGGCGTCTCGGTCGTGTGGTAAGAATCCATCTGGGCCTCGATGGTGTTGCTCGCGTAGCAACCATCTCTACTACTCAGGGTTTACTCCAAAGACCCCTAGTAAAATTGTGTCCTCTCCCCTCATATTAACTCTTAAAATACTATGTATTTTGGTGGGCGGTATGTTCAAGCCTGCCGTTTTTCCTATTAATTTTTAATATATATGTATATATTTTGTTTAATAATATTTAGTCTTGCTTTAATAATATTAATTTCTATTTCTGGTAATTTAATTTAATCACGCGCGCATGAAACTGGCACAAACCTACTCCACCTGCGTGAAGATAAGAAGCTCGAAAAAAGAACCTAGGCGAACACACGCTTGTAAAGACCGCTGATAAAACTACTTGTGCTAAAATTTTCCCTTTAAAATAATTCTCAATTTCTCATTAAAATAATCCTCAATTAATTAATTTATCTAATAATAATTATAAGTGAACTAGTTAAACCAAAGGGATAGTGATTGACCCAGCTACAAAACAGTCTACGGAACCACGAGAGTAGAAGTGATGCCACTCTCCTAATGAGTTTTTAATTACCTTGTTAACCTTGAAAAGTGAAAGTTGTTAACCTTGAAAAGTGAAAGTTGTTAACCTTGAAAAGTGAAAGTCGATGACCTTGAAAAGTGAAAGTTGATTACCTTGAAAAGTGAAAGTTGATTTGAAAAAAAGGGAAAGTTGATTTAACTTAATGACCGTGCCTTTAATACTCCGGCGAGCGGCAGGGCGGGGAGATTCGTAACTTTATTACGTGAATTTGGGTATTTACAAGCTGCATAATAATGATCCTTATCTAAAATATATTAATATTTTATTTAGTAAACAAATAATGAAACTACAAATATCAAAAAAAACACAACCTACAGGGGGAAATTATTAAGCTTTAGTTCTTTTTATTTTGAAAAACTATGAATTATATTTACGTAATGTTTTAAAAATAATAAAAAAATCAGAGTTTGCAATATAATGAAAATCACAAATCTCATCAAAACATATCAGAGGAACAATGGATGGTTATTTTAAAATAAAATACAGAGAAAGTTTTGATTCTCTCTTTTTTATTTTGAAAAACTACGAATTATATTTACGTTATATTTTGTAAAATAATAAAATTCGTATGGTTTTTTGCAATGTTCTTCCTCCTAACTAATATCTTAGGAAGTAAATAATGAAACCACAAATATCAAATACACAACAGGAGAAATTAAAATTAAAAGTGACACACTGAGAGCTTATTTTAAATAAAAGATACACACAATAAGTTTTTGGTTCATAAAATAATTGCTCCCCATTTTCTGTTTTGTTTCCAGCGAAGTTTTTTTGTAAAGTATTTCTTATATTATGTCAATATTCATTCCATCTTCTTGGTAAAAGCATTTCCTATTTAGGTATATTTAAAAGTAGATAATTTAATGCACGCAAAACGTAAATTCGGTACTTTTTTCTATAATCAAAACAGTATGATTGTATACTAACTCTATTTCAATATTCACCTCATTTTTTTTCCTGGTAAAAAAGTATTTCCTATTTAGGTATATTTAAAGTAAATTATTTAATGCACACGAAACATAAATTGGGTACTTTTCTATATATGATATGATATTTACCTACACAGAAAGTTTTGATTCTCTCTTTTACTTCCACGTCCAGTGGAAGTATAGTAACGACAAAAAAATTTTTAAAAATTTTTATTGTCCAAATAGGCTTAAAATGTCATAGAACGTCGAGATTTTAAGTTTGAGCGAAAAAAAAATTTCTGTCTGTCTGTCGGTCTGTCTGTCTGTCTGTCTGTCGGTCTGTCTGTCTGTCTGTCGGTCTGTCTGTCTGTCTGTAACTTTTTTTTGTGCGCACGTTTACTCTGGAACCGTTTAAGATATTGACTTAAAATTTGGTACACATATGTACTTTAACGAGTTCTAGAACTAGATTATATTTTCATCTTGTTCCGTCGAAGGGTTGGGGGGGGGGGGGGTAAATTGGGGTAAATTTGGGGTAAATGGGTAAATTAAGCAGGTAAGAGTCCATGAAATTGGTATATAGTATATACAAGAGAAGCTAAGGTTTCAAAAAAATTTTTGGCATTAGCCACCCCCATTACCACCCCCACCTCCATATTAAAGGGGATGAAAAAAAAAATGTGATTTAGTGTATGTACAGGAACCAGAAACCTCAAAATATTTTTTACTTCATCCACCCCCCACTACCACCCCCACCCCACTACCGATGTGGGGTATCGTTTTATGGGTTTTTGGGGTAGAGGATTTCAAATATTATATTATTAAAGTTCCATAAACAATTATTTTCACATACAATGTTTTTTCGTTGTGATTGACTTGGATAGAGAATCTGGATGTGGAAGTAGTGATTCCTTGGGCAGCGGTTTTTTATTTTGAAAAACTACGAATTATATTTACGTTATATTTTGTAAAATAATAAAATTCGTGGTTTTTTGCAATTTTCTTCCTCCTAACTAATATCTTAGGAAATAAATAATGAAACCACAAATATCAAATACACAACAGGAGAAATTAAAATTAAAAGTGACGTACTGAGAGCTTATTTTAAATAAAAGATACGCACAATAAGTTTTGGTTCATAAAATAATTGCTCCCCATTTTCTGTTTTGTTTCCAAAGAAGTTTTTTTTGTAAAGTATTTCTTATATTATGTCAATATTCATTCCATCTTCTTGGTAAAAGCATTTCCTATTTAGGTATATTTAAAAGCAGATAATTTAATGCACGCAAAACGTAAATTCGGTACTTTTTCTATAATCAAAACAGTATGATTGTATACTAACTCCATTTCAATATTCACCTCATTTTTTTCCTGGTAAAAAAGTATTTCCTATTTAAGTATATTTAAAGTAAATTATTTCATGCACACGAAACATAAATTGGGGCCTTTTCTATAATCAAAACGGTATGATATGATATTTAGCAACTTTGGGGCCGATATTTCCTGTTTTCGTGCTGTATTATAAATAACCTTAAAATATTTCGAAAACACTTATTTTCATTTTGCCTACATCTGGGGTGTATGAAAAAATAAATTATAATTTAAAATGTATTATAAGAAGCGAATATATTGTTTGAGTTATTTAAAATTATTTATGTGAAAAAAATATTTTTATTTACGTCACATGAATTTGTATTTGAAATGAATATAGGACACTGCAACTTTCATCTAGCAGACAAATATCTTGTTTTATTTATTTCACCGAATTGCAGTAAATGTACAAAAAAACACGAATCACAAAAATCAGCTTATATAAACGTTCGTCATTGTTTGTAGAATCTAATGAAAGTTGCAGCCCTCTTCAGGTACATTTTCTTTTATTGAAATGTTTAATAACTTATATTTAATGATTTTTTCAATAAGCTAATAAAAATAATATGCAGTATTGATCACAAATTTGTGTTCTTTCCTAATACACAAAATAATTGTTTCCCATTTTCTGTTTCGTTTCCAAATGAAGTTTTTGGAAAGTATTTTTTATTTTCTTTCTTAGGTAGATAATTTTTTGTCAATGAGAAAATAAAATCACGTTATTACACTATTTTAGTTGTTTACGACAGTAAATTTTAAAATCCTTTTAAGAGTATAATTTAATATTCATTCCATTTTTTCTTGTTAAAAAGTAACATATTTTTTAAAACTACAAAAATTCATAATTGTGAATTTCTTTCTAGCCACTGTCTTGGTAACTAATAAAATATCTAAAAAATCTATATGTGTAGCTTATACATTATGTGTACCACTCACGCTCAATATATTTTTAAATATATCCGGCATGTAGCAATAACAGAAAATTATTTTTTCTTAAAATATAGCAGCCATTTTTATAGTACTGGAAACATAAAAATATTATAAAATTCTATCCTCAGAAAATAAATTAAACTAAACTGTTACGTCATGCGGTGCAAGGTAGAGCTGTTATTGAATGAGATTATTGGAGATATTTAGTATGTGATTTGGAAAATCCCTTCCATTTAGTCTAAGAATGTGAAAGTCGCTATTTTAAGTACAAGGTATGCTAAATAAAATCGTTATAACATTAAAGCACATTTTCTATTTATTTTACAAGGTTACATAACAAAATAACGATTATATAAATTCATGATTTATGCTTTCCCTATCTTGAGCACATTTATAATAGGCTGATCATCGTCGTCATCTAACTTTTCTACTTCACCTTGCTTCTCTGTTTTTATAAGGAAATATTTTCTTATAATACTGATTGGTAAAAAATCTCTAATATCCACCAAATATGAAACCAAATCTTGCGCTGCCAGGCACCGACAAAATTCATCAATATCGATATTGTTGTCTAAATATTTCTGACATGTGTCCTCTGCCCACCCATACGTCGCCTGTAGATGTTGTAGGTGTTCAAGATCAAACCTACCGTCTCCATAAACCATTTCGTGACCTATATCCCAACACATGTCTACAATTTTTTCCTGCATCACCTCTATTGCACTTCGCAAGTTTGCAGGTATCGGGTATGATCTGTACATTATATTCAATTAAAAATATGTAATAAATAAATAAAAAAACGTAAACTGCAACACCCAAAAATATTGTGACAATGTGCTCTACACAAGGATACAAACGCTAACTATCTATACTTAGGACGAGCCCCTATTTATATAAAATATTTTAAAATTTAAAGTTCCTGAATTAAAAAACATGTATTTTGAAAACATCAAGTCGCAGACAGCCAAACTACACTTTAATCTTTACGAATTTTCTAAAACCCCATAACATTTGATCAAATTTTTAGTGTCTGCTGAGTACATACTGTAATTGTAATTATCTAATTATCATTCGACGTAAGGTCGTTAAACACAGAACTAAAAATATGACGGTATTGTATATAACCATTTTTATACGCGTTTCACTAAATAGGTAAATGTTAAACACTCATTAAATATAGCACTCATATTACTATGCTAATTTAGTTATTTACGACAGTAAATTTAAAACTCCCTTAAGAATATAATAGTTATTTAATTAAAATTTTCACTTTTTGTGAAAGTCTATTATCAGTATACATACACTATATCCTGAAATAATTTAACTTTTAAAAATATCTTCTCTGAAAAACGAGATAAAAATAAATCTAAAGTCCATGTGAAAACCCGCCAGAGCAAAATTACAAAATGAGCATTAGCTCATGGTTTTATAATAGGCTATAGAATGAATTATAAAAGAAACACTTCTTGATACAGAGTGAAACCTGGTATGATCAAGTTGTGTATTTACTTATTATATATTATTTTTCTTACACACAAAAAAGAATCAAAATCGATTACAAAAAACAGTGCTTGTTGACGTATTAATGAATGAATTAATTAATTTATAGTTTTCTAAGCTTGATTCTTTATGATACAAACAAAAACTATTTTCTTTTTTTCCGTTCTTTCTTTTTATTTTCATAATTATGTTTGTAGATTATGTGCAAATATTAATTATTATCTTACACACAATTAACCAAATTTCGATTATATACAAACAAAAGTTTAGTTGTCGTTTTAATTAATGTTTTTTTCCAAGTTTGACTAGTTATGATATAAAACAAAAAAATTACTTTATTATAAAACAATGCTTGGAAATTTATTTTAAATCAAATATGCAATAAGTTTTTCGTTCTTTCTTCTTCTTATTTTTATTATAGTAAAAAACGCAAACTATATTTTATCAATGAGAAAATAAAAAGAAGTAAGGCATATGGCAGCATTGTATATATGTATATAACCATCTTTTGTATGCGTCACATTAAATAAGATGTTAACGCTCATTAAATAAAAGCATTCATGTTACTACACTATTTTAGCTGTTTACGACAGTAAATTTTAAAACCCTTTAAGAATATAATTTAATACTCATTCCATCTTTTCTTGCTAAAAAGTAACATATTTTAAAAAAATAACAAAAATCCATAATTGTGAATTTCTTTCTAGCCAGTGTCTTAGTAGCAAATTAAATATCTAAAAAAATCTATATGTGATTTAGCTGTAGTATGTGTTTATTTGAATAATAATGTAAATATTAGTAGATGGGTTTAGAGGTAGGAAATACATTATTTTATGTGACGATGAAAATAAACGCAGGAAAAAATGTTTTTTAATTTTACTTGTTGGCAATAGTTCTTAAACAGAATTTCCTAGAGAGATGATGTCATTTTTATTCGCAACACAAGTAAAAATGAGGTTTACAAAATCATTAATACCATTATTTTTACTTAAAGCTAATAAAAATAATATGCAGTATTGATCACTTTGTATTCTTTTCTAATACATAAAATAATTGTTTCCCATTTTCTGTTTCGTTTCCAAATTAAGTTTTTTGGAAAGTATTTTTTTATTTTATTTCTTAGGTAGATAAATTTTTTTGTCAATGAGAAAATAAAAAGAAGTAAGGTAGTTTTTTGTTTTGCGTTTTATTTATTTAAATACATCTATACAGGCAATGCAAGCGGTTTTCTGATTTTGAATAGGAGGCAAAAAAATATTTAGAAAGCTGCATTGCCACTGCTCATTTCTTTGTTTCTAGTTTGTAGTGTAATTTTGTTAGATAATCCAAAGTTTGAATATAATCGTGTTTTTCTCTCTTAAGTTGTGAAAAAATGTACCAGACGAAGAGAGGGATATTTTCAAAAAGGAATTCAGATTTCGATGGCTAAGCCGCAAGACCGAACACTGAAACTTTCTCTCAGACAGTCTTATAAATTCCCGAGTAAATAATGTACGGGGAGGTTTTCCCGATCGTTACTAGGATATCAGTATTGCATATTTTCAGTTATTATCACTAATTAGGTCTGTTGTTATTCTATAAATACTTAGGGCCCAACCGTGTAACATGCACAAGTTTATCGTACCTACGTCGCGGCCGCGACGTCCTGGAGCACTAAAATTTTTCCGGAGTCACATGTTGGCGTTACTGTAGAAGTCGACATACTTTTTTAAAAAACTTACGTTCGGTTTTATGTAGGTACGATAAACTTGTGTATGTTACACGGTTGGGCCCTAAGTATTTATAGAATAACAACAGACCTAATTAGTGATAATAACTGAAAATATGCAATACTGATATCCTAGTAACGATCGGGAAAACCTCCCCGTACATTATTTACTCGGGAATTTATAAGACTGTCTGAGAGAAAGTTTCAGTGTTCAGTCTTGCGGCTTAGCCATCGAAATCTGAATTCCTTTTTGAAAATATCCCTCTCTTCGTCTGGTACATTTTTTCACAACTTAAGAGAGAAAAACACGATTATATTCAAACTTTGGATTATCTAACAAAATTACACTACAAACTAGAAACAAAGAAATGAGCAGTGGCAATACAGCTTTCTAAATATTTTTTTGCCTCCTATTCAAAATCAGAAAACCGCTTGCATTGCCTGTATAGATGTATTTAAATAAATAAAACGCAAAACAAAAAAACTACCTTACTTCTTTTTATTTTCTCATTGACAAAAAAATTTATCTACCTAAGAAATAAAATAAAAAAATACTTTCCAAAAAACTTAATTTGGAAACGAAACAGAAAATGGGAAACAATTATTTTATGTATTAGAAAAGAATACAAAGTGATCAATACTGCATATTATTTTTATTAGCTTTAAGTAAAAATAATGGTATTAATGATTTTGTAAACCTCATTTTTACTTGTGTTGCGAATAAAAATGACATCATCTCTCTAGAAAATTCTGTTTAAGAACTATTGCCAACAAGTAAAATTAAAAAACATTTCTTCCTGCGTTTATTTTCATCGTCACATAAAATAATGTATTTCCTACCTCTAAACCTATCTACTAATATTTACATTATTATTCAAATAAACACATACTACAGCTAAATCACATATAGATTTTTTTAGATATTTAATTTGCTACTAAGACACTGGCTAGAAAGAAATTCACAATTATGGATTTTTGTTATTTTTTTAAAATATGTTACTTTTTAGCAAGAAAAGATGGAATGAGTATTAAATTATATTCTTAAAGGGTTTTAAAATTTACTGTCGTAAACAGCTAAAATAGTGTAGTAACATGAATGCTTTTATTTAATGAGCGTTAACATCTTATTTAATGTGACGCGTACAAAAGATGGTTATATACATATATACAATGCTGCCATATGCCTTACTTCTTTTTATTTTCTCATTGATAAAATATAGTTTGCGTTTTTTACTATAATAAAAATAAGAAGAAGAAAGAACGAAAAACTTATTGCATATTTGATTTAAAATAAATTTCCAAGCATTGTTTTATAATAAAGTAATTTTTTTGTTTTATATCATAACTAGTCAAACTTGGAAAAAAACATTAATTAAAACGACAACTAAACTTTTGTTTGTATATAATCGAAATTTGGTTAATTGTGTGTAAGATAATAATTAATATTTGCACATAATCTACAAACATAATTATGAAAATAAAAAGAAAGAACGGAAAAAAAGAAAATAGTTTTTGTTTGTATCATAAAGAATCAAGCTTAGAAAACTATAAATTAATTAATTCATTCATTAATACGTCAACAAGCACTGTTTTTTGTAATCGATTTTGATTCTTTTTTGTGTGTAAGAAAAATAATATATAATAAGTAAATACACAACTTGATCATACCAGATTTCACTCTGTATCAAGAAGTGTTTCTTTTATAATTCATTCTATAGCCTATTATAAAACCATGAGCTAATGCTCATTTTGTAATTTTGCTCTGGCGGGTTTTCACATGGACTTTAGATTTATTTTTATCTCGTTTTTCAGAGGAGATATTTTTAAAAGTTAAATTATTTCAGGATATAGTGTATGTATACTGATAATAGACTTTCACAAAAAGTGAAAATTTTAATTAAATAACTATTATATTCTTAAGGGAGTTTTAAATTTACTGTCGTAAATAACTAAATTAGCATAGTAATATGAGTGCTATATTTAATGAGTGTTTAACATTTACCTATTTAATGAAACGCGTATAAAAACGGTTATATACAATACCGTCATATTTTTAGTTCTGTGTTTAACGACCTTACGTCGAATGATAATTAGATAATTACAATTACAGTATGTACTCAGCAGACACTAAAAATTTGATCAAATGTTATGGGGTTTTAGAAAATTCGTAAAGATTAAAGTGTAGTTTGGCTGTCTGCGACTTGATGTTTTCAAAATACATGTTTTTTAATTCAGGAACTTTAAATTTTAAAATATTTTATATAAATAGGGGCTCGTCCTAAGTATAGATAGTTAGCGTTTGTATCCTTGTGTAGAGCACATTGTCACAATATTTTTGGGTGTTGCAGTTTATGTTTTTTTATTTATTTATTACATATTTTTAATTGAATATAATGTACAGATCATACCCGATACCTGCAAACTTGCGAAGTGCAATAGAGGTGATGCAGGAAAAAATTGTAGACATGTGTTGGGATATAGGTCACGAAATGGTTTATGGAGACGGTAGGTTTGATCTTGAACACCTACAACATCTACAGGCGACGTATGGGTGGGCAGAGGACACATGTCAGAAATATTTAGACAACAATATCGATATTGATGAATTTTGTCGGTGCCTGGCAGCGCAAGATTTGGTTTCATATTTGGTGGATATTAGAGATTTTTTACCAATCAGTATTATAAGAAAATATTTCCTTATAAAAACAGAGAAGCAAGGTGAAGTAGAAAAGTTAGATGATGACGATGATCAGCCTATTATAAATGTGCTCAAGATAGGGAAAGCATAAATCATGAATTTATATAATCGTTATTTTGTTATGTAACCTTGTAAAATAAATAGAAAATGTGCTTTAATGTTATAACGATTTTATTTAGCATACCTTGTACTTAAAATAGCGACTTTCACATTCTTAGACTAAATGGAAGGGATTTTCCAAATCACATACTAAATATCTCCAATAATCTCATTCAATAACGGCTCTACCTTGCACCGCATGACGTAACAGTTTAGTTTAATTTATTTTCTGAGGATAGAATTTTATAATATTTTTATGTTTCCAGTACTATAAAAATGGCTGCTATATTTTAAGAAAAAATAATTTTCTGTTATTGCTACATGCCGGATATATTTAAAAATATATTGAGCGTGAGTGGTACACATAATGTATAAGCTACACATATAGATTTTTTAGATATTTTATTAGTTACCAAGACAGTGGCTAGAAAGAAATTCACAATTATGAATTTTTGTAGTTTTAAAAAATATGTTACTTTTTAACAAGAAAAAATGGAATGAATATTAAATTATACTCTTAAAAGGATTTTAAAATTTACTGTCGTAAACAACTAAAATAGTGTAATAACGTGATTTTATTTTCTCATTGACAAAAAATTATCTACCTAAGAAATAAAATAAAAAATACTTTCCAAAAACTTCATTTGGAAACGAAACAGAAAATGGGAAACAATTATTTTGTGTATTAGGAAAGAACACAAATTTGTGATCAATACTGCATATTATTTTTATTAGCTTATTGAAAAAATCATTAAATATAAGTTATTAAACATTTCAATAAAAGAAAATGTACCTGAAGAGGGCTGCAACTTTCATTAGATTCTACAAACAATGACGAACGTTTATATAAGCTGATTTTTGTGATTCGTGTTTTTTTGTACATTTACTGCAATTCGGTGAAATAAATAAAACAAGATATTTGTCTGCTAGATGAAAGTTGCAGTGTCCTATATTCATTTCAAATACAAATTCATGTGACGTAAATAAAAATATTTTTTTCACATAAATAATTTTAAATAACTCAAACAATATATTCGCTTCTTATAATACATTTTAAATTATAATTTATTTTTTCATACACCCCAGATGTAGGCAAAATGAAAATAAGTGTTTTCGAAATATTTTAAGGTTATTTATAATACAGCACGAAAACAGGAAATATCGGCCCCAAAGTTGCTAAATATCATATCATACCGTTTTGATTATAGAAAAGGCCCCAATTTATGTTTCGTGTGCATGAAATAATTTACTTTAAATATACTTAAATAGGAAATACTTTTTTACCAGGAAAAAAATGAGGTGAATATTGAAATGGAGTTAGTATACAATCATACTGTTTTGATTATAGAAAAAGTACCGAATTTACGTTTTGCGTGCATTAAATTATCTGCTTTTAAATATACCTAAATAGGAAATGCTTTTACCAAGAAGATGGAATGAATATTGACATAATATAAGAAATACTTTACAAAAAAAACTTCTTTGGAAACAAAACAGAAAATGGGGAGCAATTATTTTATGAACCAAAACTTATTGTGCGTATCTTTTATTTAAAATAAGCTCTCAGTACGTCACTTTTAATTTTAATTTCTCCTGTTGTGTATTTGATATTTGTGGTTTCATTATTTATTTCCTAAGATATTAGTTAGGAGGAAGAAAATTGCAAAAAACCACGAATTTTATTATTTTACAAAATATAACGTAAATATAATTCGTAGTTTTTCAAAATAAAAAACCGCTGCCCAAGGAATCACTACTTCCACATCCAGATTCTCTATCCAAGTCACTCACAACGAAAAAACTTTGTATGTGAAAATAATTGTTTATGGAACTTTAATAATATAATATTTGAAATCCTCTACCCCAAAAACCCATAAAACGATACCCCACATCGGTAGTGGGGTGGGGGTGGTGATAAGGGGGGTGGTAGTGGGGGGTGGATGAAGTAAAAAATATTTTGAGGTTTCTGGTTCCTGTACATACACTAAATCACATTTTTTTTTTCATCCCCTTTAATAAGGAGGTGGGGGTGGTAATGGGGGTGGCTAATGCCAAAAATTTTTTTGAAACCTTAGCTTCTCTTGTATATACTATATACCAATTTCATGGACTCTTACCTGCTTAATTTACCCATTTACCCCAAATTTACCCCAATTTACCCCCCAACCCTTCGACGGAACAAGATGAAAATATAATCTAGTTCTAGAACTCGTTAAAGTACATATGTGTACCAAATTTCAAGTCAATATCTTAAACGGTTCCAGAGTAAACGTGCGCACAAAAAAAAGTTACAGACAGACAGACAGACCGACAGACAGACCGCCAGACAGACAGAAATTTTTTTTTCGCTCAAACTTAAAATCTCGACGTTTTATGACATTTTAAGCCTATTTGGACAATAAAAATTTTTAAAAATTTTTTTGTCGTTACTATACTTCCACTGGACGTGGAAGTAAAAGAGAGAATCAAAACTTTCTGTGTAGGTAAATATCATATCATATATAGAAAAGTACCCAATTTATGTTTCGTGTGCATTAAATAATTTACTTTAAATATACCTAAATAGGAAATACTTTTTTACCAGGAAAAAAAATGAGGTGAATATTGAAACAGAGTTAGTATACAATCATACTGTTTTGATTATAGAAAAAAGTACCGAATTTACGTTTTGCGTGCATTAAATTATCTACTTTTAAATATACCTAAATAGGAAATGCTTTTACCAAGAAGATGGAATGAATATTGACATAATATAAGAAATACTTTACAAAAAAACTTCGCTGGAAACAAAACAGAAAATGGGGAGCAATTATTTTATGAACCAAAAACTTATTGTGTGTATCTTTTATTTAAAATAAGCTCTCAGTGCGTCACTTTTAATTTTAATTTCTCCTGTTGTGTATTTGATATTTGTGGTTTCATTATTTACTTCCTAAGATATTAGTTAGGAGGAAGAACATTGCAAAAAACCATACGAATTTTATTATTTTACAAAATATAATGTAAATATAATTCGTAGTTTTTCAAAATAAAAAAGAGAGAATCAAAACTTTCTCTGTATTTTATTTTAAAATAACCATCCATTGTTCCTCTGATATGTTTTGATGAGATTTGTGATTTTCATTATATTGCAAACTCTGATTTTTTTATTATTTTTAAAACATTACGTAAATATAATTCATAGTTTTTCAAAATAAAAAGAACTAAAGCTTAATAATTTCCCCCTGTAGGTTGTGTTTTTTTTGATATTTTTTGTAGTTTCATTATTTGTTTACTAAATAAAATATTAATATATTTTAGATAAGGATCATTATTATGCAGCTTGTAAATACCCAAATTCACGTAATAAAGTTACGAATCTCCCCGCCCCGCCGCTCGCCGGAGTATTAAAGGCACGGTCATTAAGTTAAATCAACTTTCCCTTTTTTTCAAATCAACTTTCACTTTTCAAGGTAATCAACTTTCACTTATCAAGGTCATCGACTTTCACTTTTCAAGGTTAACAACTTTCACTTTTCAAGGTTAACAACTTTCACTTTTCAAGGTTAACAAGGTAATTAAAAACTCATTAGGAGAGTGGCATCACTTCTACTCACGAGGGCCGGCAGCATTTGACTTCCAAACATTCAAGTCCAGGTAAGTGCCAGGCTCCGCCACTACCTTTGGCCCTTAACGAATCAAGTATACTAGCGTGACCCAATTAAGGTACCAATATACAGAAAGTAGATAATTTCATATTAAATAAAAAAGTGTAAGTGACTAAATGTAAATAAATTATTTAAATATTTTCAATATATTTTTTTTCTTTAAAATGCTAAGAATGCTATCATGTAATTCAATACTTCGTCAGTATTAGCTAGAAGAGTAGTTGTTTTGATTGGTTCTCCAATAATGAGTGTTTTAAAGTATTTACCTAACTAGTATATTAGCGTGCCCAGATTAGGGCAACAATATACAGAAAGTAGGTATTTTCATAATAAATAAAAAAGTGTGGAAGTGAAAAACATGTAATAAACAATATATGCATGTCATTACCATTTTAAGAAGTAGGTACAATTTTTGTGCATGTTTTATATTATAAATTTACGATGCAGCCTCATCACAGAGGACAGGATATCCTTTTCTTGAAATGTGCAATATATAAAGTAATTTCAATGATGCATATATAATTGTAGATAATGAAAGTATGTTCTGACTTCCGTAGATTTGGCAACGTTACTGGAGGTAATATCGAAGCATCAGTATCCTCTCATATATTTGTTTTGGAGGTAGGTGTGTATCTTTGGTATACTCTATAGATGAACAAAAAACTGCGTCTCCCAGAAATATGTTAGTTAGCTCAAATCTAATGAAGTATATTAAATCTGCTAATCAAATTCAGTTAACAACTGGTTTTAAGATTGTAATAACTCAAGAAATAAAAAAGTTTAAATATACAGGACAATACTGCGTCCTTTCAAAAACAGCACGTTATTGCGTCCGAAAATAATTTTATTCTTCTTCAATACAATGCTGCGTCCGAGATGACTACTTTTTGTGAAACTTAGCATATTACTGCGTCTGGCGCGTCATATTTACCCCAATAATTTCAGTTTTTCAGTTGTGCACTAAAAGTAGCCTTAAATTTGCAATATAAAATGATGAATTTAGGAGATCAATGGAATTTTACATAGATGTTCATTTTTATTTACTCCTTCGGGAAGCAATGATTTCACTTTAGAATATTAGAATAGAAGGGAGAGCATATGCTTCTTGCTTTTTGTTTTTGCACATATCTCGAATGATAAGCGTTTTAGTCTTGAAAGTTGAAAAACACATTTCTTGAAGTACAAATGTGTTTGATAATAAATGCCTTCGGATTTACTTTTTGTAAAGAACAATGTTTACCACCCATCCGTGGTAAAGTGTGGAAGTCATCTTTTTTTACTAATTTTGGGCTGATTTTTTACTAATTTTGAGCTGCTGAAAACGAATCCGTCACCCGTTTTGGAGAAAAGTCTCGGGAACACATTAAAAAACAACCCCTATTTGGGGGCCATAAAGTGAAGATTCTCATTTTCCAAACCAAAAGTCATTTAAATAATTAAGAATTTTTTAGTATAAAAAACAAGTAATATTTTCTGGATAATGATATGCACACCGTACACCTCAACACCAAAAGTGTGAGAAATATTCAGGGATGAGAAATATTCATCTGAATTGACTAAATCATCTTATTATGATAAAAAAAACCACAAACTGGGTGATTAGGGATTTCTTTTGCAATTAAAACCAATAAAAACTCTAAAAAGGTAAAATCCACCACCTTAATGGTGGGGATGGATGTAAGAGTATTCAGAAGTAATCACATTAATAAGGAATTGTTTTTTTTTTTAATAAATAAATAACCGTATATTAGATGTTGTAACTTACACCGTTCTTATGGGTAGCGAAAGGTGAGGGAAACGAGGAGGAGAGCCCTTTATTGGCCCATATGCGGTAAAGTGTGGAAACCATATTTTTACTAATTTTGGGACGCTGAATACGAATGTGTCATCACTGGCTAAAAACATCGGGAAGACGGTAAAAAACAACTCTTATTTGGGGGGTGGCATTGAAATTGATACTAGACATTGCAACAAAAAGTTATTCTTTAGTGCAGGAAATTCTTTCAAAATACTCAGTTTCATTTGGTAAGTAAAAAAAGAAGCAAACATTCTAGATTCATCCCCCTCGGTTCCCTCACCCTTCACCACCCATAAGAACGGCGTATAGTTACAATATTACTCCTCGTTAAATGGCTATTATCAGGTTATAATATGATTACTTCTGAATACTCTTACATCCCCACCAATTAAGGTGGTGAATTTTATCTTTTTAGAGTTTTTATTGGTTATAATTGCAAAAGAAATCCCTAATCACCCAAATACTCAGTATTTAAATACTTTCTAGTATTAAAATACTTATGAGGTATTTGTAAGTACATATGTGTCTAGCTCTGACTATGTTATATATGAGGTGACAACGTAGTGTCAGTATCTACTTTGGAGGTAGCAACGTATTTTTTATCAATATATATATATATCATGCTCGGATAGGTTTCCGCGGTTGTCTGTATGAAAAATACTAGGTTCATGGGTTGAACCGCGTCTGAGATTATTGGAGTCTCGACGTTTCGGCTCCCACTTTGGAGCCATTTTCAAGAGAAGGAAGAAGAATCGATAATATAAAAGTATGTAGGAAGTCTAGGAAGTGTAAGGAGTGGTTCGAGTCCGGGGTCTCAATCTGCCTACTCCCCAGGTCGAACCTTAGTTCGTCTCTAAGATCTCAATTAATATGAAATTATCTACTTTCTGTATATTGGTGCCTGTGCTTGTAAATTACACAGCCCCACAAAAAAAATAAAAGTTCTGTACCAGAGACGTGAATACATAGGTTTTGTGTATTTTTTTATGCTGAATCCAAATCCGCAGCCAAAAATATGGGTTACCCAGGTAGTTTTTTAGTAAAACGTAAAGACATCCCCTAAAATAGAGTGATACGGTAAAGCTTTATAATGAAATGCAACAATTTGTAAATACTTTGAGAAAACATTTTAAAATAAGATTTTGAACATTAGAAAGAAATATATGCAAATTAAATCCATACCCACCCCTACGAGAGGGTTAAGATCAAATAACGAATGTTATAGTGCAAAACAATGTGAAAAGCCATAGCCTCGTAGTTTGTAATTCCAAATATACAAATGTAGGTTGACAGGCAATATACCTAAAAAATATAATATAATCTTATTTTTAAGGGGCTTGAAATAACCACCTCTGCAGACCTAGGTATTTCTTAACGCTTTCAGTCACATATTTTTCTATTCAATGGTTTGGTCTAAATTTTGTTACCGCGGGTTTTTGGGGTCGCTGATTACGAATCTGAAGTCCGAATCCGAAAATTCCTGAATAAAAGATGGCGGATCCAATATGGTGGATGTAAAAATCGGAAAAGTATTCAAAATTTGAAGATTATGGCTGAAACTTGTTACTCGGGGGTTTTTGGAGTCGCTGATCATGATTCTGGGGTCTTAATTCGCAAATTCTTAAATCCAAAATTGCGGACCCATTATGGCGGATTAAAAAGTACCAAAGAAATTGGTATTTACCACCCAAAGAAATACGTTATGGATTTTTTAAAAAAATTGAGGCATTTGAGTAAAAATAAGCAAATGTCTAAAAATAAGAAACAAGGAATATAAATTCGATTTGCAGTGAGCTGTCTCGCTTAAATGTGATATATATGGGTCCTCCATTTCGGATTTAAGAATTTGCGAATTAAGACCCCAGAATCATGATCAGCAACTCCAAAAACCCCCGAGTAACAAGTTTCAGCCATAATCTTCAAATTTTGAACACTTTTCCGATTTTTACATCCGCCATATTGGATCCGCCATCTTTTATTCAGGATTCGGACTTCAGATTCGTAATCAGCGACCCCAAAAACCCGCGGTAACAAAATTTAGACCAAACCATTGAATAGAAAAATATGTGACTGAAAGGGTTAAGAAATACCTAGGTCTGCAGAGGTGGTTATTTCAAGCCCCTTAAAAATAAGATTATATTATATTTTTTAGGCATATTGCCTGTCAACCTACATTTGTATATTTGGAATTACAAACTAAGAGGCTATGGCTTTTCACATTGTTTTGCACTATAACATTCGTTATTTGATCTTATTGCCCCCTCGTAGGGGTGGGTATGGATTTAATTTGCATATATTTCTTTCTAATACTCAAAATCTTATTTTAAATGTTTTCTCAAAGTATTTACAAATTGTTGCATTTCATTATAAAGGTTTACCGTATCACTCTATTTTAGGGGATGTTTTTGCATTTTACCAAAAAACTACCTGGGTAACCCATATTTTTGGCTGCGGATTCGGATTCAGCATAAAAAAATACACAAAATCTATGTGTTCACGTCTCTAGTACAGAACTTTTATTTTTTTTTGTGGGGCTGTGTTATGAATGAATATTTCTATACTCCACTGAAGAGAAGTAACGAGTTCAAAAAAACTTGTACAACTTTTCTAGAGTTGAAATATAATGTAAGGTTCAATATTTGGTGCGAGTGACTAAATTTCAATAAACGGTTTAAGTATTTTCAATATTTTTTTTGAGTTAAAATACTGAGAATCCTATCATGTAATTCAATACTTTGTCAGTATTAGCTAGAAGAGTAGATGTTTTGATTAGTTCTCCAATAATGAGCGTTTTACTTTTTTAGTTTCCAAATTATAAAATTTTTCCATAAAGTAAATATTTAAATGTTTTTAAGACCAATTGTTTTTGCAATTTTCTCAATTTTGCAGAAGGAAATACATACTCTCTTGCCTTTACTGCATTACCAAAAAAGTCAATAAAAAAACAAAACTTATTATCTTATTGGTGAAGCAGTGTTGCCAAATTATCTTATTTATCATGCAAACAATTTTCATAATTTAAAACCCAACTCTTACTCACGTTTTGGAAATCTATAAGAAGCAAATTAACTAAAAATAGTAATTTCATTATTTAATATAAAGTTTTAAAAAGATAAATTTTATTTTATTTTAATCGATTAAAGATCAGATTGTACAAAATTTGGAATCATAGCAATTCTGGTAATGTATGAAAACACTGAATATTTATGACACTGTATTATAGTATATAATACTATTTATCAATAATGTAATAAAAGGCAAGTGTTTAAATACAGTCAAATAATAATTTCACCTTTTCACATGCAAATAGAACAGGAGCTGTGGCTAAACCCAACTTCAAGTCAGCAACTGTAGGTTTTCCCATGGCTTCAGCTGAAGAAACAAAATCTAAAAGATCATCAACTAACTGAAATGCTAGTCCTAAATTTCTACCATATTGATATGAAATATCCGCCAGATGTTCATCCGCTCCAGCTAATAAAGTTACCTAGAAGAAGAAATATGTATAATTTACATTGAATATTAGTAAAAATTGTAGATTTCTAAATTAAAAAATTCAGTATTTTTTATTAAACAAAATTGTAATAATATGAAAATAAGTCATATTTAGATAAGAGTAATTTTTAGCAATAATTTTCGGATTATTCAGTATTTCTCGGTCTGAATTAAAATTAACAAAACAATTTCCATCTCTAATTTAAGAAATATAAAGACAGAATTTCCTTCAGACAATAGAAAATTAAACACTATAGATAACCTTAATAGTTATTTACGTAACTAGTTATGAGAAGACCAATTTCATTTGACAAATGTAATATTTGCCAAAACGAGCGAGCGGAGCGAACGAGATTTGAAAATTACATGAGTGCATAAAATTACTTTTCATAACGTGTTAAGTACAAAATTTTATCTAATCCCACTTTAAAATAGAGCAAAAAATGGCAATTGATTCTGAATACTATTTTGCGGTTTCAAACATAGCTACGCTTGTAGCCATACAAATAAATTCTGTGTTTATCGCTTTGCCTAAGCATTACTGTGGATTGACATTTATATATAAACAAACTTTACTTGTCAATCTGCTGAATTTTTTGAAGCAAATTAAGTCGAAAATGGTTGATTCAGATATGTATATTCCATTTGATGGAACAATAGGCTAATTTAGCAGTAAATTCAATAATACCTGGTAAATCAAAAAGCAGGAATGAAGAAGTATATAAGAAATTTGAAAATTGGTGTCAACAAATGGGTTTAATAATCAGTTACATAAAAAATTCATTACATATCTAGTTATGTAATGAAACTGACAGGTATGGAAAATGTGATATTTCGTAACGTAAAAAATGAATTTAAAATTTGATATTCTATAAATAAATAGTCTGAATAATCTCCTATGCAATTATAAATAAGTAAAACAAAAATATAATAATTAAGTTAGTTAATTTGTCGTATTAATTTTACTCAAATTATTTTAGCAAAATTATGCAAATTAGCAAAACCTATCACGAGATATAGCTCATCACTGCTATGCACTTAGAACCGTATTGTAGAATAGGCTTAAGTGCAAACTGGGCTTTAGGTCATTGAATGGTGGGAGATTGGCATATAAAGTTACACAATAAAAGTTTATAAGATTAATACTGTAATAATCATTAAACAAACATACCATCATACAAAACATGGTGTCAGGTTTGATCTAGAAGTTCAAGAAGTAAATATTGAAGACAATATTTCTGCGGAAATAAAAGATCAACAATAAATTTCGTGGACATAACCTACAATTGGGAAACCAATAATCATGGAAGACTTACAAAAACAAGTAGACGAATTAAAGAAGACACTCGCAGCCTTGCAAGTTTACAATCCCGTAGCTGAGACACAACAAATCCGAGAGCAAACCACTTTGGTAAATTCTGTGCCAACTGTTGAAAAATTCAGTTTCGATAAAGCCGACTGGCTCCAATGGATCGCACACTACGAGAGGTACAGAATGGTCTCAAAAATAAATCTAGCAGATGAAAAATTTCAAGTAACAAATTTGCTTCTACAAATGGGACCAGAAGTGAATAAGTTATTAGAGAAATTACAGAGGAAAGAAAACAGTCTGTTGACGTATGAAGAAGCAAAAAATTTGTTCAATAATCACTTTGAAACCAAGCGAAATATAATTTAAGAAACCAAATGGTGAATGAAACAGGTCAGGAATATATTGACAGCCTAATACTTCTATCTAAAAAGTGTAATTATGGAGCGTTGGTAGATGAACTCAGGGATAGACTGGTAGTTGGGATAAGAGACCACAAATTATCTGAACAATTGCAACTAGATGATACATTAACATTAGAGCAATTGAAAAAGTCATCCAAACGGAAACAGAAAAACTACTCGCTAGCGGAAAAATAGACAAAGTTACAATGAAGAACAAAAATAAAAATGCTCAAGAAAATAGATCTCTGAAAGAGGCCAAGAATCAAGCAAGTACAAAAATGAGAAAGAGAAATGTACTAGATGTGGAGCTGCACCAGTACATAGATTTAAGGAGTGTCCAGCGGTAAAAGTGACTCTGTAAAATATCTTGGAATAACTCTCGATAGTAGAATGACATGGTCCGAACACATACGAAACCTAACTAGGAAAATATATTGTATAATGGGACTGTTACATAAAAGTTCATATTATTTAAGTGACAAGACAAAAAGAATGTTCTATAATGCCCACGTAAATTCACACCTAACATATATGGCCCCATTCTATGGTTCAGGTAATGAAACTGATATTAACAACTTGCAAATTGCGCAGAATAAATTATTGAAAACATTGTACAATATGTCTCCCAGAACTAACTCTACACTGCTGTATAACAACTTGCATTATTTGAACGTTCGTAAAATAATCCAGCACGAAAGCTTAAAATTAGTATACAAAGTAAAAAATAACCTAATCAAAACAGATATCACACCACAAATCAACTCAAATTATCATTCACACAACACACGAACAGCAACTAATCTTCGCATACCTACCTGCCGTAGTCGATCTGGACAAAATAGAATCACATATAAAGCTTTTAAGCTATTTAACAATCTACCTCTGCAAATGAAAAGTGCCCCGAGTCTGAACATATTCAAGAGAGACAGTAAAAAATATGTATTAAATGTTGATTAAAACATTCTTTCTGTACCTAAACATAAGTGATAGTTTTTAGTGTTTGTAGCCTTCGTCTTATTATTGCTATTATTGCTTTATATATGTACATGTATTTTTTTATATTAAATTTATTGTATACCTGTAAGTACGATTTTTAATGTAATTTACTAATTTAGTAATTTATATTATGATATGATAATTTTTTTTTTATATACAGATATCTTGTACACTACCTATTGTGGGCCCTGTGTGGCCTTTTAAGGTTTGAATTTAAATAAAAAAAAAAAAAAAGAAAAATGTAAACGTTGCAAAATAAAAGGACACTATTCTACTATGTGCAGAATAAAAATCGTCAAAGAAATAAATGCAAGTGATTCTAGTTCTAGTAAGGAAGAATCTAGTTCAAGCATTACAGAAATTAAAAATATCCAAAGCATTTCAAAACCCTGGTTGGTAAATATTAAAATTATGGATAAAAATGTATAATTTAAGTTGATAGTGGAGCAGACGAAACTGCCACTAAAACCTACAAAAAGTTGGTGGAGAATGTGGAGAAGTCAAATTGAAAAGTACAAATACGAGATTGATAGGACCTGGAGAGAGAAACGAATTAAAAGTTAAAGGATCCATCAAGATCCCAGTTAAATGGAATGACAAAGAAACGGTCGTAAAAATGTTTGTAGTAAAAACTTCAGAAAATTTATTGGGAAGACCAGCATTGGAAGCATTAAAAATTTTAGAATTTAATGAGAAAAACGAAGACAAAAATATTCAAGAAATTAAAATAAATGAAGCATGTTTAATAACCAAAGAAGAGGTTAAAGGAAAATTTCCTGAATTGTTTGAAGAACTTGGACAAGTTACAAATTTCGAGTATATTATTAAACTCAAAGAAGGAACTGAACCAGTAGCCGTACAGACCCCTCGAAGACTAGCTTTACCAATTTTAGAGACTGTCCGAGAAGAATTGAATGATATGGTTAGAAAAGACGTTATAACTGAGATCAATGAAGCAACAGAATGGTGTTCGCCTATGGTGGTAGTAACCAAAGGAAAAGGGGTTCGAATATGTACCGACTTTACAGAGTTAAACAAGTTTGCAGTACGAGAAATATATCTACTTCCTACGGTAGAAGAAACCATTGGCAACCTTCAAAATTCTTGCTATTTTTCAAAACTAGACTGTTCAAAAGGTTTCTGACAGTTAAAACTTCAGAAAAATAGTCGAAAATACACAACATTTATTACGGCTTTCGGAAGATTTATGTACAAAAGATTACCCTTTGGAATTACAAGTGGACTGGAGGTTTTCCAGAAACTGTTACGAAACATAATTTTTGAAGAAGGATTAAGTGATTTTGTTTTGGTGCATGCAGATGATATTTTAGTAAAAGGTTCGACAATCTTAGAACATAACAAAAACCTAATGAAAGTTCTTTCGACTCTGAAGAAACACAGATTAACACTAAATTATGAAAAATGTCAAATTGGATTGAAAGAAATAAAGTATTTGGGTATCTGTGTTAGTCAAGAAGGAATAAAGCCTGATCAATCAAGTATAGAAGTCATTTTGAAATATCCGGAGCCGAAAAACAAAAGTGAGGTTAGAAAATTCTTAGGAATGTATACATATTTTTCCAAATTTATCAGTAATGCATCTACTAAATCACAAGTAATTAGAGAACTTTTACATGAGAAAAATGAATTTAATTGGAACCAGGCACACCAAGAATGTTTCGAAAATTTGAAGCAAGAAATAACAACAGCACCAGTTTTAGCAAATTACCAGACTAATCGAGAGACCCGTATTAGTGCTGATTCTAGCTCATATGGTTTAGGCGGTGTCCTGGAACAGCTACAAGATGATAAAACATGGAGACCAGTATATTTTTGTTCTAAAACTCTGAGTGAAGCAGAGAAAAGATATGCTCAAATAGAAAAAGAGACTTTGGCGTTAACGTGGCTTTCAGAACGACTACAACAGTACCTAATTGGACAAACATATACCATAGTTCTCATAAGAACAGATCATAAACCATTATTAAGAATATTAATTGACAAACCTATCGATCAGTTAACAACAAGATTACAACGATTTCGAATGCGACTCATGAAATTTAACTATAAAGTAGAATACGTCCCTGGAAAAGAATTTTATGCCCCAGACGCATTATCAAGAAGCCCTCTAGAAGAAGGTATGGAGGATCAAGATGTAATTATGGAAGAAAAAGTAAGTCTTATGAATTCAGTACGGAGAGAGATGAAAATATTGTCAAATTATAGTACGGAAGAAATTAAAATTGCGCAAGATCAAGATAAAACATTAGAAAAACTAAAATCGTACGCCATTAAGGGTTGGCCATCTAAACAAAATTGTATGGTTGACTGTCTTCAATATTATAAATTTAGAAAGGATATTTCAATAGACGATGACATTATAATCTATCAAGACAGAATCATAATACCAGAAACATGGAGAAAAACATGTATAAAAGACATACATGCAGGTCATTTTGGTTATGTAAAATGTAAAGAGCTAAGGAGACCATTTGGTGACCCTCGATTAATAATTATATTGAAGAAAAGATTAAAAGCTGTGAAAAATGCCTGAAAAATTCAAAACCTATGGTAGAACCAATGCTTTCCTTAGATATTCCGTTTTTACCCTGGCAAACAATTGGACAGACCTAATGGAATTAAATGGAAAAACATATTTAGTGATCCAAGACTGTTATACCCGGTGGCCTGAAGTATTTGAGTTAAAGAATCTTAAATCAAAGACAGTGATTGATTGTCTAAAAGAAACATTTTCAAGATACGGCATACCAAGAATTGTGAGATCTGATAACGGAAGACAATTCGACAATTTGGAATTTAGAAATTTTTCACATGAATATAAATTTAAATGGGTGTCAAGCAGACCGAAATACCCACAGTCAAATGGACAAACGGAGAATGCTGTAAAATTATTAAAGAAAATCATGAAGAAAAGTGAAGATCCACTTGCCTATAGAAATACAACACTCGCATGTGGAGCATCTCCGGCACAACTGATGATGGGGAGAATGCTTAGAGAAAATTTACCAATCAAAGAGGATAAATTAAAACCTACATTACCAGACCATAAACAAGTTAAACAAAAATTAGAAAAAGAAAAAGAGATGCAGAAGAAAAATTATGACAACAGACACAAAGCAAGCAAAGAACTGAAAGAGTTAGAATGGTGGGAGATTGACATGTAAAGCTACACCACAGGGCCTCTATTCTTGACCGTGATAGAACAGAACGTTCCCCAGGGAGCGTTCCCCGGATTTGTTCTACTGCCATTCTATTGCAAGCATTAAACTGTATTCTTGAACAGAAAGAAGGGAACAAAATATTAGGGAATAAACCGCAGCGTTGCCAAACTTATTCACCAATCATAGACGAGCAATTTCTGACAATCGACATCGGTTATCTGCATAACCATAGTTCATAACAATAACAATATTAACAATCATATTCAAAGACACGCAGAGCTGCTAGAACCTGAAAATGAAACAGTGTTTCGAAAGATTCGGTGTAATAAAAAATAAGCGGCAATTATTATATTTTGAAAAGAGATGAGAATTTTGTCATAATATGTGCTGGGGTACCAATATGTATTCTTAAAAACAGAGTTGAGCCCAAACTAGGTATTATTATTTGAAAAATAATGCTTACCCTAAGAAGACCACAAAACCAATAATATCATCAACGACGAGGAAATAATATGGAATCCTGCAGACACTGCAATTAAATATCTAGGAGTATACTTAGATAAACGACTAACATGGAGTTACCACATCAATAAAAAACTTAATGATGGTTACGCAAGGTTATCAATGCTATATCCCATTATTAATATAAAATCGAAGCTCAGAGTTAAGTGCACGACATTAATATATAAATTGATCTTAAGACCATTGGTAACTTACGGCTGTGTGATAAGGGGAACTGCTAGCAAAACTAATATTAAAAATGTGCAAACATTTCAAAATAAAGTGTTGAGATCTGCTATAAATGCCCATTGGCTTATAAGAAACAGTCAAATCCATCGAGAGCTTGGCGTGCCATAAATTGAAGATTATGAAATCATGTACAAAGACATTTTTCAAAACTATAAAGAACTGTGCAAGTGCCAGAAATTTAAACCTAAATGAAAAGACTCGTAATAAAAGGTTAAGAAAAAGACTACCACAAGATATCTTACTTCCAGTAGCGATTCTGATTGATAATATCAATATTTTTCTATTGTTATGTTAAACCAAATATTTTGTTTCTGTTCTTTATTTTATTTTCAATTGTTATGTACTATCTTACTACACACTACCATGTATAATATTAATTTTTTGATCTGGTATTTTTAAATAAACAAAAAAAAATAATGCTACCTATTATTACTTAAAATATATTTTGTACATAGTTTGTACAGACAGGGAAGATTTCTATTTATTTAACGCCGGCCTATTTCCGCTACCAGGGCCTATCACCGATGCCAGGAGACCCAACTGGAAATTTTGCCGAACCTCTTCTCCTAAGAAGAGTAGGGATCTTTTCTCAGTTTAAGCTTTCTTTTTGGTTTAGAGCATTTGTTCGCTAAATGTGATACTTTTCGAGTTATTCGACGAAAATCGTTTTGCAATACCTGTTTTCTCATGTTAAAATGTTAAAATCACAATTTTCAAGTCCGTTATATCTTGAACTATCAATTTATATGAAAAATTGTTTAGAATGTTTTTTTCTAAATTCGATCCTCTTTTAGTTTCAATGGTTATTGTTATTTGTGCAATCCCTGAAAAGGGATGACATTCATATTCTATAAAATGGCAAGTATTTGCATAATATCCAAACGTTTACTTGATGAATCTTCTATTAAATAAACGAAAACGAAATTTAATCCAAATGACAATCTTTTTAAAATATAATCTCTAGCTACTGTACTATAATAAGCAACTTTAAGTTGAATATCATTGATCTATTGAGTTATAAAACTAGCTTCGGCCATTTTTTTCTGAAGAACCCTTTGAAGTATTCTTTATCATCAAACAGGTATAAACATAATTAAATGAGACCTCACTGTAGTGTACATAAAAGTTCGCAACAAATATACACTTCTTGCTTTTTTTACACGAATAACTATTGTGTAACAAGTGCAAAAACTGTATATTTGTTGCACAAAAGCATGAAGTTTCCAGCTCGAGACAAAGTCGAGTGGTGCAATCATCAAGTACAACAAATATACTTTTTGCACATGTTGCACAAAACATTTTTTCTACAATCGAATTAAATAATTTATCTCATTTTCAACAGTTTTATAACCAATATTCAAATTTAAAACTGACAACTAAAAATTAATTCCAGAAATGGCCACCGTCAAACGTCAAAGTAGTGCAAAAAATAACCTACTTAATAGTACAGTAAGTCAAGCTTTTAAATCCCAGCCCGAAAATGATGTAATGAATTTCCAAATTTTTTTCTTCAACATGCTTCATAAAATATGTAGATGAGAATCTATATTGTCATTTTTCCTTCTTTGGGGTTGCCCAAAAAAATATACATTATCTGATAGAGAGTCGAATTATAACAAAGAAATGCCATATACACTTTTTTGCTAAAATGAATATTTTTCGAGATATTGCGAACTGAAAATTGCAATTTTCACCCTAAAATCAGTATTCCTATACGTTTTTTTTTAAATTACTCGAAAAATGTGGACTTTAACAAAAAAATGCAAGGGTACAAAATTAAAGTTTTCACAAAAACAAATCGAATGTTTTTTTCTTTTTTTTTTCTCCGATGTTTAGTTTTGGAAATATGGCATTTTCAAAATGGCGCTGAAACGTTCAGAAAAAACATATGACGTTAAAATCTAAAATTACTCAAAATCTACAACTATGAGAAAACATGTTATTCTTGTAAAAATTAAAGGTATTAAAATTTTCTTTTGATTGAGACATATTACGATCTTTTATAATGAAAACTAAAAAAGTTACAAACAAGAAAAGTAGCGCATTTAATAATTTATTCGCCAATTTTTTTAGTCTTATTGCTCTAATTTCTTATTAATTCAAAATTCTTATAAATCCTTCTAGATATTGTTAATGCATATTATTACTAACATGCTCAATTTTTTTAGAATTTTTAAAATATATATTTTTCATTCTGTACCCATTTTCAATAATGAAAATTTTCATAATTTTTTGAAAAAAATCGGATTTTTGGAAATTGCTCAGAAAATATTTTTTTATAAAAAAAAGGTAAGAGTATAAAAATGAAGCTTATAAAACGAATAGTTTTTTTTTTTTTTAATTTTCCTAAGACAATCTGTTCCAGAGATATAAAGGTTTAAAGATAGCGCTTGAGCGCATACCCAAGAAAATTATGTATTTAAAATTGAAATATCTCAAAAACTATAAGATTGATAAAAACATGATATAAGAATGAAATGAAGCTTATAAATAAACGAAGAGTTTATTTTTTTTTCCTACGACAAACTGTTCCAGAGGTATGACAGTTTGAAACAATGTTGAAACTTTTCAGTTTGTACGCGCATTTACAACGTCTATAGTAGATAGAGAAACGAGCAATGGCCATCTATTTTTCGAAGAATACGCAGAAAACGCGGGTTGCATTTCACTTTAGCATGTTTAGAGTGCAGATTAAAAATGTTATTTAGTTTACTTAATCATATTAATGTGATTTATTTATAACAATCTGTATTTTTAATAAAATTAGATATATTAGGTACTATACTCTTTTGTGACCATTTTTGATCCCCTATTTTTTTTAAAAATAAACTTAGATCTCATAATCATATCCAGCGACCTAAAAAACATATGATATATGGATTTTCGTGAATTAATTCCTAACATTAGAGAATTATTAATTTTTCAGTATTTAAGGGTGGTTTCAACCCTTAATATTTTCGTCTTTCCTATGTTTTGACCTCATAATCATATTCATCGACCTCAAAAACATGAGTATAAGGATTTTCGTGATTTTATTCGTAAAATTAGAAGACATTAATTTTTAGTATTTAAGGGTGATTTCAACCCTTAATATTTTGTCTCATAAGTTTTGACCTCATATTCAGCGACCTCAAAAACATAAGTATATGGATTTTCGTTAATTTACTCGTAAAATTAGAAGAGTTATTAATTTTTCAGTTTAAAAAAATAAAAAGCAGGTAATGCGACAATATAGATTTCGATGTACGTATTTTATAAAGCATATTGCAAAAAAAAATTAAGGAAATTCCTTTCATCGTTTTCGGGCCGAGAATTTTACCATTTTTACTGTATTACTTAATGTACTATATTACGTGCAAAAAGTGAAACTTTAGGTACTGTAAATAGTGTTAAAAGTATTAATTTCTTGCACCCACCATCTTAGAAAAAGTACTTTTATCAGTTATTCTTGTAGACTGGGCAGAGCCGGACTGGGACGCCGGGCGATCGGGCGCTAGCCCGATGGCCTGGGCTGCCACTGCACTGCCTGTAGTGCCTGTTTTAGTAAATTCGTCGCTGAGACGATAGGTTTAATTCTCGGAGTACTTGAAGCAAGTTTTCATTATACTTACAGTCTCTATTAACTTTCGTAATTATTTTTTGTTAATTATTCGGATTAATATTGAACTCGTTGCCGAGAACATTAGGTAAAATCGGCAACCACGAAATGCGAAATGGAAAGTATCTTGCGAATAAGGGCCGGTGCTTAGCTTATGCATTGCGCAAAGCACATCCCCGCGTCGTGCCACAGATCAAACAAACCAGATGTTTCACTTATGACGTTTCATGGTTTAGATAATAAATCAACTCCTGGAAGGTACCAATTTGTGTAGTGATCTGCGCATATACCAAGCAGTCTTAACCAGCGAGTATAGTCACAGGAGGGAGCTGATGACACCTAACAATAATTAAAAGTCACCTAATAAATACTCAAAAAACCACTTAAATGTATAACAATAACAACTCTAAGCTTCAATACAATACACCACATTCCAAAATAATTAATATCACTGGTGTAGCTGATGACGACTTCCATCTCAGAGATTTCAGTACTAAACACTCCCTCCTGTGACATTATAATCGCTGGTCTTAACTTCCATGTCAACCGCTAGGTTGCTCTGTTTATGTCTTCTGCGCAGAATCCTGGAAGGTACACGTGACGTGACTAAAAATGAAACTGATTACATAGGGAATACTATTAAGTGAAACATCTGGTTTGTTTGATCTGTGGTCGTGCAATACAATTGGAGATCGCTGAGAGAGTGAGATCAGACAGCAGAAAGTAAAGCTGTTGGTGTTAGTCACTCTCATTCAACGCTGTAACGTGCGGCAATATTTTCGTTATATGTTTTAATGTTTTCAAATTCAAATCACTATTTCTAGTTCCGTATTTCCTGATCCGTTAAAAAAGATTTATATATCAAACCACTAAACCGGGTAAGTTAAGTGAGTTGTGTACGAAATATGAATATGATATTCTAATGTTTTTTTATATAGAATTAGCGAATTAGAAGATGAGTGATAGTAGCAAAGAAAATAACGAAAAAGTCATAGCTTTAAAGTCAAAGAGGAAAAGGTGGAGCAGAAAGGGAAAGAGAAAAACAAAGAAAACTTTTGAAAAAAAGTGCGGAGAGTTGTCATAGAATATCGGAATTGTTTGCTGTAAACAAAAATGAATCGGAGTCGGGGGATTTGCAAAATATCAAATATAATAACCAAACTGAAACCAGGGATAACCACGAAAATAAAACCAAAAATAATGATGCTTCTTATCAAGCAGAAACTGGTTCTATTCCTAATCAGGTCGAAAGTGTTAAAAAAACGGAAACCGACAACATATTAGAATTAAATCCTGATGAAGATGTGGGTGTAAGCGGAGTACAAGTGGGGTGGAGTAGAGCAAGCAAAAGCAATGAGGTGCAAGATAAAGAAAATGAAATTAATGAAAATATGGACCAGGACTTTTTCTTCATGAAACCATCAGGCCACGAGTTAGAATTATTTTTGAACGCTCACCCATTACAACCGATTCACAGCTTTGGAAATAATTACAATGCCAAATTAATATATTTCAGAAAGTCTGGCTCGAAAAGAACGTGGGTGAGTTTCAATACATCTAAAAAAATGTTTCATTGTTGGGTGTGCTTAGCATTCTGTAAAGATACCGTAAATGTACCTTTGCTACTGGTATCAATTCTTCTTTAAAACTGAAGCATATTTACACCAGGCTAGAAGAGCATGAATCAACCAAGGCACATATACTCAGCACTGAAGCTTACCTGCTACATAAGAAGAATAAAGATATACATAGCTTGTTGTTTTCAAGTGCTGCTGCAGAAAGAAGGGCAAAAATTGAAAAGAACAGGCAATTAATTAAAAGGGTGATCGAAACCATAAAATTAATTGGAAAACGTGGTTTAAGCTACAGAGGTGGAAGCCGAAATGAAGCAGCATATTCTTTATTAAATGAAAATATTGACCACGGGAATTTTTTGGAAATTATCTTGCTTATTTCAAAGTTTGATCCTTTATTGCGAAAACATATTGAAGAAGTTGCAAAACTAATATTCAAGATGGAAGGTAATGAAAACATGTGTATAAGTGAGCTCTGTAACTACTGTAAAAAACCAGTGGTAAATAAAAAAATAAAATGCAAACAATGTAATGCAGTGTTTCATCCAAGCTGTTCTTCAAAGAAAACTAAAAATTGTTGTGAAAATCAGAATATTGTAGAAGAAAATCTGAGAATTACTGAAGATAACCTAGAAAGTCAAGACATGAATGATTTCGTAATTGAAAAGTCCATTATATGGGAAAATAAGACTCTAAGGGCCGTTACTTTCGGTCCCGATTAAACCCGATTAAACGTTAACGGTGGGTCAAACCAATTCAGTTACCATGGAAACAATTGTACTTTCAATGATTTAGCCGACGGTTAAAGTTTAACCACGTTTAATGTTGACAGAAAGTAATGGCCCTAAAAGAATTGAATGCAGAATTAAAAGAAAACAACTTACTCCTAAAAGAGAAAATTGAACATTTGGAAACTGAAGTGGCCAGTTTAAGAAACAACCTATATCAAAGTGGAAAACAAGACATACATCAAGACCAAGATTTAATGAAAAAACTTGAATTTTTACAACAATCCTGTGACCAAAAATTTCAAGTAATTATGGAAAATGTAGATTCCCTTAAAAAACTATAATAACTAATAAAAATAACACTCAGATGAATACCCAAAAAAATGTAAACTTCAATGATAAGGCTGAGGGAAAAAAAGAATTCAATAAAAAAGGCACATCAACTGTACCAGTACAAGGTAAAAACCAAGTCATAACAAAACAATATAGTGATGCATTAAGGGGATCTGGCTCTCCAACTGTAGACACGAAAAAAGTAAACATTAAAAATAACGAAAATAAACATGATAATAATGTTGACCCACATAATGAAACTGGTATAGAGAAGGAAAATATAGTGGTAACCGAAATTGAAAGGCCAAATGAGCAATGGAAAGAAGTAAATCGGAAAAGGAAACATTATATTCATCAAAAAGGAGAAGAAGAAGGGGATACAGGAAATTTTAGAGGAGAAATTCCTAAAGTGTGGATGTTTCTAAACAAGGTGAAAAAGGACGTCACTGAAAAAGATATAGCAAGTTATTTGAAAGCGAAAACTAGGACTGAAGATGAGTTCATCGTGAAGGAATTAAAAACATTAGAGGGTAACAAATTTAAGGAATTTATGGTAGCGGCAGACTTTAAACACAAAAATGCATTCTACGATCCCAAATTCTGGCCTCGAGGAGTTGGCTTCAAAAGATTCAACTTTAAACGCTATTACGAGAAGTTTCAAATTAGAGATGTTCTTAAGGGAGAAATTGAACAGAGACCCAACTCTTTTTTAGAAATTACGGAGCCTCAGGACCAGGATTTCATGTAAATTTAAATAAAAATAAAAGTAAAACTACATTTAAAAAAACTGCAACAAAGAAAAACATAAATATATTACATCAAAATATTCAAAGTCTAAGAAACAAAGTATTAGATGTTGAAACATTTTTGGAAGTAAATGGAGTCCAATACGACGCCCTCGCCTTCACAGAACATTGGCTTAAAACAGAAGAATTTAAAACAATTTATATCGAAGGCTACACAAATGCGGCATGTTACTCAAGATCTCAGCTGACTCATGGTGGATCCTGCATTTTCATTAAAAGCGATTACAGTTTTGTAGAACTGGATATTCTGAAACAAAAAAGTCATGAAGTGGATTGTGAATGCTCAGCGGTTCTGGATATGATCGTCCTCTCAGTGTACAGATCTCCATCAGGTGACAGAAAATTTTTTAAATATAATGGAAAGTATTTTAGATTTCTTAGTTAGTAAACAAAAATATAAAATTTTCATTTGTGGAGATTTTAACATAAATATTTTAGATATAAACCCGAGTACAAATAAATTTAAGGACTTAATGAACAGTTTTAATTTAAACTTTACAATAATTGACCCAACACGAGAAAATTCCCTCATTGATAATATAATAATAAACAACAAAGTAAACTTATTGCATGCAACAAATATTTCGAATTCTCTATCAGACCATCTAGCCCAAACCATAGCAGCAGAGTGTGACTCTGGAAGAAACACACGTGCAGAATTCAAATATAAAAAACGGTTCTTTTCTGATGACAACATAAGAAACTGTATAAATGAGGTAAAAAATTATCAATGGTATGAAATCTACGAATGTCGCAATGTCAATAAAGCATATAATAATTTACTAAATATTTTACAATATTTACAGGACAAATACTTTCCAGAAAGACTACTTAATACAAAATGCAACAGAAACCCTTGGATAACCTTAGGGATTAGAATCTCGTGTGAGCACAAAAAATTTTTGTACAGTCAATATAAGGAAGGATTTGTTACGAGAGAATATTACTACAAATATGCTAATATTCTAAAAAGAGTCATAAGAAAAGCTAAAATTATGAAAAATGATGATATTATAAAAAAATCTGCAAACAAAAACAAAAGCAGCTGGAAAATCATAAAAAATATAACAAACCAAAACAAAAAAAATGAAAATTTTAATATAAATGAACTCAGAAATGAACAGGAAACCAACATAGAGACGTTGAATAGAATTAATGACTATTATATAAACATATGCAAAACAAATAAAACTAACGTGAATGTAGACATCGAGACATTAAAGGGTTCCATATTTTTGTCGGAAACGAATGAGTCTGAAATTATAGAAATAATAAACAATCTAAAAAATAGTAATGCTGTAGGAGAAGACGCCATACCAATAAAACTGTTAAAATCTCTAAAAACATACATCGCTGCGCCTCTAATGCACATAGCCAACTTAATGTTAGATAACCATGTATTTCCTGAAAGACTTAAGCGATCTGTTGTAAGACCTATATATAAAAAAGGAGTAAAAAACGAAATAAAAAACTATAGACCAATTTCAATCTTAAATAACATCTCAAAAATTTTTGAAAAATTATTAGCGAAAAGACTAATGACGTTTCTCCACAAAAACAATGTATTCTCATTAAATCAAAATGCTTATCTAAAAGAACGATCAACAGAACGAGCTGTCTTTCAGGCAATAGATAAAATTTTAAAATCAATTAACGAAAGGAATAAAACAGAAGGTATATTTTTAGATTTGTCAAAAGCATTTGACGCAATAGATCATAGTAGATTAATGGCCAAATTAGAAAAACTTGGTATAAGAGGTGTAGCCTACAATATTATAAAATCATATTTAACTGACAGGCTTCAAAAGATTGAAACAGTTGATCTAAATGGTCAAAATGTTAGTTCTGAATGGAGATCTGTACATCGGGGAATACCACAGGGCTCAGTATTGGGACCGCTGTTGTTCATAATTTATGTGAATGACTTACCTGATATTCTCCCAGAAACGGTAATAGCATTTGCCGATGACAACTCTGCTATCCTATCTGCAAAAACAACTGAGGAGCTGAAGACTAAAATATTAGAATCTGTCAACATATTAAAGGACTGGTATGATCAAAATTTACTCACCTTGAATCTGGAAAAAACTGAGATAATGCAGTTCCATTCGTCATATGATGTGGAAGAGGAAATCAATGTAGAAGTCAGTGAAATGGTACTAAAAGATGCGAAGTCAGTAAAATTCCTTGGCTTGCATCTGGACTCAAGATTAACTTGGAAGAAACATATTGAAGAACTAGCCCCAAAACTAAGTTCATTGTGCTATCAACTTCGTACCCTGCGTAACAACATCAGTATAGAAATGTGCTTATGTGTATATCAGTCCCATTTTCATTCAACTATAAAATATGGAATAATCTTTTGGAGAAACTCGATGGAAATAAACAGAATACAAATTTTGCAGAAAAAGTGTATCCGTAATATATTTAACCTAAAAAGGACAGAGTCCTGTAAGCCATATTTTAAAAAAAAACAATATACTTACCTTGACGTCTCTCTACATTCTTGAGTGTGCAATTTTTTATAAAAAAAACTACGTATTCTTTGAACAATACAAACAAACACATTCATACGAAACACGCCATAGAGACATGCTAGTGCCGTACAGTACAAATCTGACTCAGATTCAAAAAGGTGTAACTACCGCAGTCATCAAAGTGTACAATCATCTACCAGATAGTCTGAAAATGTTATCTTTATATAGATTTAAAATAGAGTTTAAACGAATTTTAATTAAAAAATGCTATTATGCTGTGAATGACTATTTTTCCTATCTTGAATTTTAATGTATTTATATTTTATTATTTTAATATTTGTTATATTTAAGATTTTTCTTTTAATGTGTTTTTATATATTTACTATCTTTTCCTTCTTTTGACATGTTTTATGCCTGTAAGGTTTTATTAAATAAAACTTATTATTATTATTATTATTAAAGTCAAGAACGTTTTGAGCGGGTAGGTCGTTCAAAAGGCAGAGGTACTTTAGTTACTTTTTTGTCAAAATCAACTGCTAATATAATAATAATGGCAATATCAAACCTCATCAAAGAAAAAATTGCTGATGAAATAAAAAACGCCAAAATATATTCCATTCAAATTGACACTACCCAAGACATAAATGTTGTAGACCAATGTTCAGTAATAATCCGTTATGTGAAGGACAATAAGGTATATGATTAGCTTGATCGACTGTACCTCTGGCAAAGGGAAAGACATGCATGAAGTTGTGGCCAAATGCATATGTGAATTGGGGCTCGATGTAGCCAACTGTATTGGTAATTCAACCGATGGGGCAGCGAACATGCAAGGTCAATACAATGGCTTCACAGCATGGCTGTCAAAAGACTCTCCTGGCCAAATACATGTTTGGTGCTACGCACATGTGCTTAATTTGGTAATAGGAGATGTAACTAAATTAACAGTACAGGTTATTTCATTATTTGGTCTCATAAATAAAGCAGCCGTATTTGTCAGAGAGTCTCATTTGAGAATGAATGTCTGGAAATCTGCATCAGCTAGTAGTTTTGTAAATGTTATCGGAGAGACCAGATGGTGGGCCAAAGACAAGGCATTATTTAAAATTTTTGGCAGCAAAAAGGGTGTCTTCGTAGAATTATGTCAAACATTATATGAAATATCAGAATCCCAGAACTTTAATGCAGAGGTACGATACACAGCAGAAAGTCTTCTTGGAGGTTTTTTGAAGTATGAGACAATTATTACCGCAATGTTGTTCAGAAGAATTTTCATACTCACTTCCCCTCTCTCAAAATATCCGCAAACATCAGGTATGGATTTGTTGCAAGGATACCGCATGGTGGAGGACACCTTAAAGTCCCTTAAGACATTTTCTCGAAAATTTCATACAATAGTAGAAGAGACTGAAGAATTTGTACATAAGGCAAATGAGAAATTTATTGAAAAAGAAATCCCGCTACAAGTTGAGAAAGCGATGCGTCTCCAAAGACAACGAAAGAAGAAAAGATTTCACAACGAGAATGGCGAAGACGAAGCACTACAAAATCCAAATGACAAATTTAGAATCGATGTTTTTAATGTAACCATGGACACAGTTGTCAGTGTTTTAGAATCCAGATTCGCAAGTCACAAGGAGTTGTATCAGGCTTTTGAATGTTTTCACCCATCAAGTTTTCCTCACCTTCCAGACTTGTCGGAAAATATACTACATAAAGTATGTGAAACACTGACAAAATTTTATCCTGAAGTGACTGAGGAAAATCTGCAAATGGAACTTTTGGATTTTGGTTCCAAGTGGAATAATTTATCATCATCATTACCAGACGAGTACATTGAGGAAGTGTTTAAACAGGATGATGTTATTGATGTTGAAGCAGAAGATGTAGAAAACAGTGCTGTTACTGCCGACACTGCCGTTCCCGTTGATCACAAATTCAAATTCTGCAAAAAATGTATTGTCTGTTGCTACTATGTTCTGCAAAAATATAATTTATATGCTGAGGCATACCCTGATCTAGAGAAGGCATATAAATATTTATTAACCCTTTCTATTTCTCAGACGGCATGCGAAAGATCTTTTTCTAAATTAAAATTTATTTTAAATCGAGTAAGAAGCTGTCTGTCGCAAGAACATTTGGAGGCTTTCATCTTAATGTCTTCCGAAAAAGACATTCTAATGTCAGTTGAAAACGATGATATTTTACATCAGCTGACAGATAAATCAAAAAGCATGAGAGACCTACTAACTTACTTGTAACTTGATATTTATTTGGCCTAGTCTTTGTTTTTATTGTTCCTTTTGTAATTTTTGTTCCTTTTTTACTTGGTACCTAGTTATACCAATATGAATTTGCTATTATGTTTTCTGTTTTATATTTTTTTATACTTGTTTTATATTGTGTTGTTTTCTTAAATGAAAATATGAATTTGTTATTCGGTTTATGTTTTTTATATATTTTTCTGTATTCTGTTATTTTGTTGTCTTAAATGACACTTTATAACAAAAGTACATTTATTTTGTTATTGTTTTACTTTAACAAAATCAAAATCCTGCTATTAATTTGAAAATTAAAAAAAATTTTGACGAAACAGTTTCCGATTTTCGCTTGTGATCTGTGATGCTTTTTGGCTGTGGAGAGGTACTGCTCGGTGGCCCGCTTAGGGTTATTTGCCCGGCCTGGTTGTAAGACCCAGTCCGGCTCTGAGACTGGGTAATAACATGTCATGTAGTAACACGTTAAATATGGCGACTGTTGGGCATCCTTTTTAATAGGAAGCCACTAGAGGTAGCTAATTATTACTTTTCTTTTAATTATATAAACATGGCATATTTCAGAGCCCGGATATATTCACTGATCGTTTCAGAGCCCGCTGTATATAAGAATATAGTTAGCGTTCGTTCTCCGTCCCAGCGATGTTGCCAATATAATCGGGCTTCAGTAGGTTATATTTTTATAATATATATTTCTTTGATGCATGCATCGTCACGAAGCACAATATTATATGGTTAGGAGTACTTGCTTTACTGCGCCACTGTCATTACTGTTTACAGTAGAGACGCTATTGGAGGGCCAGCTAATAAAGAAAATATATTCATTTTTTTGAAAACGCCAAAATACTATAACAGTTACGTTTTTTATTTTTGATTGTTATGAATTTCAAGATATATTAAAAAAACCTAATAAAATATTAGGTTATTTTTTTATGCAAATAAACATTAATTACTAATAATTGATAATGTAATTACTCCGTGGTAGGCCTATAAATATTTAAATATTTTGAATTTGTCCTCATTTTTTGTTTTCCACTTTTAAAGTATTCCCTCATTCACATTAAATAAAAAGATGCAAAGGGTTAGAAATTAAATTACGTTTATTTACCTAACAGAGATATACAAAAAGAATTGTATTATTAGTAGAGTAATATTAGGTATAGTAGTAAAAGAATCCCTTGATGTAATTTTTCTTTTGAAAGTGTACGTATTTTTTGAGACAGCAAGTAACCCTCGTGTTTCCGAGTATACAGGTCAAATATTAGCAAAAATTGATTGCCATCAAATAAAAACAAAGCATGAAGTTCTCTTTGAAGTATTTATAATTTTTTTATTTAATTACTTCCACATCCAGTGGAAGTATAGCAACGACAAAAAAAAATTTTAAAATTTTTATTGCTCAAATAGACTTAGAATGTCATGAAATGTCGAGATTTTAAGTTTGAGCAAAAAAAAATTCTGTCGGTCTGTCTGTAACTTTTTTTGTGCGCACGATTACTCTGGAACCGTTTAAGATACTGACTTGAAATTTGGTACACGTATGTATTTTAATGAGATCTGGAACTAGATTATATTTTCATCTTATTCCGTTGAAGGGTTGGAGGGTAAATTGGGGTAAATAGGTAAATCAAGCAGGTAAAAGTCCATAAAATTGATATTTAGTATATATAAAAGAAGTTAAGGTCTCAAATTTTTTTTTGGCATTAGCCACCCCCATTACTACCTCCACCCCATTATTAAAGTGGGTGAAAAAAATTAAATTGTAATTTAGCGTGTATACAAGAAACTAAGGCCTCAAATTTTTTTTTACTTTATTCACCCCCTCTACCAACCCCCTACCACCACCCCCACCCCCACTACCGATGTGGTATATCGTTTTATAGGTTTTTGGGGTAGACGATTTCAAATATTATGTTGTTAAAGTTACTTCGAATAGTATGGATGCGCAGTGGCTTTGCTCGACTACTATGGATGCGCAGTAGGTTTTCCCGAGTATTATGGATGTGCAGTGGCTTTCCTCGAGTATTTTGGATGCGCAGTGACTTTTCTCGAGTATTACAGATCGAAGTAGGTTACCTCAAGTAGTATGGATGCGCAGTGGGTTACTTTAAGTAGTATGGATGCGCAGTGGCTTTCCTCGAGTACAATGGATGCGCAGTAGTTTACCACGAGTAGTATGGATGCGCAGTGGCTTTCCTCGAGTAAATTGGATGCACAGTGGGTTACAGTATGGACGCGTAGTAGGTTTCCTCGAAGAAAATGCTTGAAGTAGAGGCTTTACTCCTATCGTGTTGTTTACGGCACACAACGATTTTTTATATCTTTGTCATGACATTTTCTGGGTATTACTTCCACATCCAGTTGAAGTATATTAACGCAAAAAAAATTTTGGAAATTTTCATTGTTTAAATAGGCCTAGAATGTCACGAAACGTCAATATTTTAAGTTTCAGCAAAATAAATTTGTCTGTCGCGTCGGTCTGTCTGTTAGTCTTCTATCTTTTTGGTGCTCACGATTACTCTGGAACTGTTTAAGATATTGACTTATGGCACACGTATGTATTTTAACGAGATCTGGAACTAGATTATATTTTGATTTTATTCCGTTGCAAAGTTGAATAGTGAATTAGGATAAATGGGGGTAAATAGGTAAATCAAGCAAGTAAGAGTCCATGAAATTGGTATTTAGTAAATATAAGAGGAGCTAAGGCCTCAAAAAAATTTGGCATTAGCCACACCTATTACCACTACCACCCCATTATTAAAGGTGGTGAAAAAATAGTGTGATTTAGTGTGTACAAGAGCCAAAGTTATTAAAAAAAAATTTCACTTCATTCACTCCCATCACCAACCACCCCGATGTGGCATACAATTTTATGGGTTCTCAAATAATATACTATTAAAGTTCATAAACAATTATTTCTACATAGTGGAGTGCAAATATAGTATTTTTGTTGTAAGAGACTTGGATGTGGAAGTAGTGATTCCTTGGGCAGCGGTTTTTTATTTCACTGTGACTATACTTATAGGCTTAATATTAAAAAAAGTTATTACAATGACCTCTGCTACGTACCAGCTGCCCCAAGTTAACATCAATTGAGAGTTGCATTATATGAAATAAGTTTTCAAATTCAGTTTATCCCACTGTGCAAAGACGGATACTTCTAGTAAATTCTTTTAATTTGCTCATCAGAAAGTACTGTGATACTGTAAAGACGTAAGAAGGCGCAGTTTGAACTTGAAAATAGACATAGTGTGCATTAATATGCTTCCGTGACCTCCGTGGAGGTTTCGTTGTTACGAGCTGAATTTTATATAAAATGAATAATTATATATGCAATATAGTAATAATAACAATAAGTAATTATTATATAAGTTTCAATAGACCATCAAAAAGCGTCATGTGCAAAAGAGCATTAAAGTTAAAAACGAGTTAAGCGAATAGTGGAAAAAATGAATAAATTGCGATTTTTCATAAAATGTTTTGTAGAGGAAATATTTCCTTATGGCTTTCAAATAATACATTTTACATCGGATCTTACGGGAGAACGTAACTTAAAACCGCAATAATATCTCGGTTTGAAATGCTTTAAAATTTAATTCAATTTAGACAACTTGCGTTTCCATCGTATTATCATCGAAATGTAGGCTCAAATCAAAACTTTGTACTCTTTACAAAAATCTTATTTATCTTTTCCGAACGCAATAGTGTATGATTTATAATTTTATGACTAATAATAAATAAGATACAACTAAATGTAATGCGATGCAAATTTCCTATGATACGTTTGAACCCGTCTAGTAGGCCACTCTAAGAACACATTTTGCACTTCACTATTTGCATGTTATAAAAAAAAATATAGAATATTTTTATTTCAAGTTAAAAGTCGAAAAAAATAAACATTTGATACGCCTTAACCTCTACAAATCTTATTTTTATGCGCATGTTTGAGAGCCGAGCACTCTACTAACAGAATACACGTAATGAAAAAGTTTAAGTATATAAAACATTTTATACTATTAATCGCATTAGTTATTCTGTTAGTAATCGTTTACCTTTAATGTCTTATTTTGTACCAATTTTTTTCTAAATTTATTTAAAAATTTCCCATCTATGAACGTTAGTTCGCGCAGATGGAAACGGCAGCGCTATGACCTAATGTTTCAAATTGTTTTAACATAGAATATTACCTACCTTACTTTATTTTTCTACGATCTTTGACCAAAACATTTGTAATTCTATATTCACTAAGCATTATTACCACGTCGCGTCAGTAGTAGGGCTGGTAGGAATGGCTGATGACAAAAATTGTTGAGACGTTGACTTCTCCTAAATACAGTAATTTCCAATTTCACGGACTCTTACTTATTTGCTTTACTTATTTATCCCCATTTACGTCCATTTACCATCGCCCGATCCTTCAATGGAAAAAGATCAAAATATAATTTACTTCCAGATCTCGCTATAACAGTGGCGGCAGGTGAAATTTCAATATTATTTTTCTCGTCTATGGCGCTTGGGACCTATACGAAATTTGGGAAATAACATCTAGAGAAGCACTTCTCTAATGACCCCTAAAAAATTTTGAAAAAGCAGTTTGCGAAAAAATTTTTGAAAATTTGTTAGCCTCCCCTGGGTCTAGGGACTCCTGTTTATTTTTATTTTTTTTTTATCATATGCATTTGACTTTTCATAAAAATACAACAATAGATTTTGAAGTTTGTGAAAATATTTTCATTACTAACTGAAATACAATGAACTGAAATTTTGTAATTTACAATTTAACAAATTACAATATTTCAATTCGTTGTATCTTAGTTAGTAATGAAAATATTTTCATAAACTCCAAAATCTGTTGTTGTATCTTTATGAAAAGTGAAATGCATATGACGAAAAAAAAATAAAAATAAACAGGAGCTCCTAGACCCAGGGGAGGCTAACGAATTTTCAAAAAATTTTTCGCAAACTGCTTTTTCAAAATTTTTTAGGGGTCATTAGAGAAGTGCTTCTCTAGATATTATTTCCCAAATTTCGTATGGGTCCCATGCGCCACAGACGAGAAAAAAATATCATAAACAGTTCCAGAGTAATACTGCGCACAAAAAAGTTACAGACAGACCGACAGATAGAAATTAGTTTTCTGCTTAAACTTAAAATGAGATTATTATAAATTTTGATTCTGTATTTCTACTTTATAAATCGATTTAATGTAAAATACGTAATAAAATTATTTTTAATGTGAGAATGCCCATAAAGCATAAAAAAGTTTTCTTCTTGCCTAAAAATGGTCATTTCTAGCAATTTGTTAGGTAAAATTATTGTTTAAACATTTCGGTTTTCAACAGTCCGAACTTTAAATGGTTAATTAAAGTTCCCTTATTACATATTACATTGAAATTACCGTTTTGCATCACTTTCAACACTTCATTTACAATGAAGAATTCGTAACATTTACGGAAAAATCGATCTTGATAAAAGTGTTTTTTTTTTGTTTTTTACATTTTTGACAATGTCTTTCCCCAGTAACAGTATGATTTTTTACACCTTTACTTTAAGATGTAAAAAAAAAGGTGTAAAAAATCATACTGTTACTGGGAAAAAACATTGTCAAAAATGTAAAAAACAAAAAAAAAAACACTTTTATCAAGATCGATTTTTCCGTAAATGTTACTAATTCTTCATTGTAAATGAAGTGTTGAAAGTGATGCAAAACGGTAATTTCAATGTAATATGTAATAAGGGAACTTTAATTAACCATTTAAGGTTCGGACTGCTGAAAACCGAAATGTTTAAACAATAATTTTACCTAACAAATTGCTAGAAATGACCATTTTTAGGCAAGAAGAAAACTTTTTTATGCTTTATAGGCACTCTCACATTAAAAATAATTTTATTACGTATTTTACATTAAATCAATTTATAAAGTAGAAATACAGAATCAAAATTTATAATAATCTCATTTTAAGTTTAAGCAGAAAACTAATTTCTTTCTGTCGGTCTGTCTGTAACTTTTTTGTGCGCAGTATTACTCTGGAACTGTTTATGATATGGACTTAAAATTTTGTACACTTATGTATTATAGCGAGATCTGGAAGTAAAGTATATTTTGATCTTTTTGCATTGAAGGATCGGGCGGGGGTAAATGGACGTAAATGGGGATAAATAAGTAAAGCAAACAAGTAAGAGTCCGTGAAATTGGAAATTACTGTATTTAGGAGAAGTCAACGTCTCAACAATTTTTGTCATCAGCCATTCCTACCAGCCCTACTACCGACGCGACGTGGCATACATATCATTTTATGGATTTTTGAGGTAGACGATTTCAAATATATTATATTATTAAACTTATATGAACAATTATTTCCATATAGTGGAGTGCACATATAGCATCAAACTATTTTTCGTCGTAAGAGACATTTTGATAGGACATCTGGATATGGAAGTAGTGATTCCTTAGGCAGCGGTTTTTATTTATGAAGACATATATTTTCATGAAGGCCATTTGGAATTATATTTCTTGTCGGTCTCCCTGCATAATGCGCTCGACAGCATCATGCGCCTACCTTAATTGCCTGGTATATCACGATCTTTGCAACCTTCAAGTTAATAATGCTTAGTGAATATATAATTACAAATGTTTTGGTCAAAGATCGTAGAAAAATAAAGTAAGGTAGGTAATATTCTATGTTAAAACAATTTGAAACATTAGGTCATAGTGCTGCCGTTTCCATCTGAGCGAACTAACGTTCATAGATGGGAAATTTTTAAATAAATTTAGAAAAAAATTGGCACAAAATAAGACATTAAAGGTAAACGATTACTAACAGAATAAATAATGCGATTAATAGTATAAAATGTTTTATATACTTAATCTTTTTCATTACGTGTATTCTGTTAGTAGAGTGCTCGGCTCTCAAAATTAGTAACATTTACGGAAAAATCGATCTTGATAAAAGTGTTTTTTTTTTGTTTTTTACATTTTGACAATGTTTTTCCCCAGTAACAGTATGATTTTTTACACCTTTTTTTTTAGATTTTAAAGTAAAGGTTTCAACGAAAAAAATACCGTTCTGAAATTTTCAAAAATCAAAACTGGCAATCAACTTTTTTGATTGGAAATTAGGCTTTTTTTTCAAATTAAATCCGCAAAAATTATGCCTCAAAAAAATTACAGCTTTTTTGAGGCATAAAAATGTATATTTTCAACGAATTTCATCAAAATCGAATTATGTTTGTGGAAGATAAAAATAAAATAAAAAAAATAAAAAAATGGTTTTTGGCGTTTTTCTCAATATTTTTGAGGTTATGCAAAAAAATAGTTCAAATAAAAGTTGTAGATCTCTCAATTATCTACAACTTTTGCATTAAACTTTTTTCGATAGGAGGTCTACTTTTGTCAGAAATCGTAAAATCCCAAAATCCACAAAATCTCCAAAAACACAACTTTTCGCACCCTCACCCCACTTCCGGTTATCTGTTGCGGTCTAATCGATTTTTCCCATTTTATATACTATTAATCTTAAATTTTCCCACCACCCATATACTGCTAAGAATTTTATTTTTTTCAAAAATTATTGACACTGGTCTATACGTAGATGTGGAAGTAAAAGCAAAATTCATCCTCACTTTAAGGGTGCCGGTGCCGTGCTTAAGAAAATGATTTCGTAGTTCGAGGATTTCTCTTACATCCCTTGATAGGCCTTTAGATACAACATTATAGAATGGTACCAGACTACTGAAAAGTCAAAAAAAAATTTTTTTGATTTTCGCTCAAGTAAATTTTTTTTTCTTTTTTTAGTTTTAAATAGCCTAGTACCATTCTATAAAGCTGTCTCTAAACGAATATCAAAAAAATTTTTCAATCGGTTCAGGGATGCAGGAGAAATCCTCGAATTACGTTCACGAAACCGCCCACCTTAAGCTTTCTTTTTGGTTTAGAGCATTTGTTTGCTAAATTATTTATCGAGTTATTTGACGAAAATCCTGTTGCGATACCTGTTTTCTTAAGTTAAAATCGCAATTTTCAAGTCGCAATATATATGAAAAGTTGTGTAGATTTTTTTTTCTAAATTCGATCCTCTATCAGTTTCAATGGTTATTGTCATTTGTGTAACTCCTGAAAAGGAATGACATTAATATTCTGTTAAATGCAAGTATTCGCATAATATCCAAACATTTACTTGATGAATTTCCTATTAAATAAAAAAAAAAACGAAATTTATTCTATATGACAAACTTTGTAAATTTAAATATCTAGTTACTGTACTATTATAAGCATAGGTTAACACCATCGATCTACTAAATTCTAAAACCAGCTTCGGCCAATTTTTTCTTCAGAACCCTTCAAGGTATTCGTTATTATCAAAAAAATTCGAAGAATATGTGTGACATTCTCAAAACAGATAAAAAACGAAGTAAATAAACAATGTGAATTTTAACATTTCTAATAATGCTAGACTCAGACACATTTAACAAACAAAAGAGAAAGCAGGTAGTTTTCTAGCAATACGAGGAAATATGAAAGAGAGAAATGTATTGTGTAAGAAGCTATTTATAGTAGTTTTTGACAGGGCTTCGCTTCGGGCTAACGGTCCTTATAGTGAAAATGGAGAAACATTGTATAGCTGCCACAACATGAAATAATAATAAGATACCCTTAACTGGTAATTAGAGAAATATAGTTACGCAAAAAAAAAATTGAAAATTCTTATTATTCATATATCCTCAGAATGCCATGAAACATCGAGATTTTAAATTTGAGCAAAAAAGATTTCGGTCTGTCGGTCGGTCTGTTTGTGTGTAACTTCTTTTGTGAATAAGATCAAAATATAATCGATTCCCAGATCTTATCATGATGAGTTCTGGACACAGATTATATTTTGTTCTTATTTCGTTGAAGGGTTGGGGTTGGGAAGTAAGAGTACATAAAATCGTTATTTAATATATACACATAAGGGAAGCTAATATTTTTTGGCATTAGCCACCCTCATTATTAAAAGAGGTGAAAATATAAAATTGTGATTTAGTGTGTGTACAAGAATCAAAGGCCTCAACATTTTTTTTACTTTATCCACCCCCAATACCACCACCTCCACCACCACTACCGATGTGGCATATCGTTTTATGGGTTTTTGGGGTTGAAGATTTCAAATATTATATTATTAAAGATCCATAAACAATTATTTCCACATAGTGGAGTGCAAATAATATAGTATCAAAATTTTTTCGTTGTGAGAGATTTGGATAGAAAATATGGATATGGAGGTAGTGATTTCTTGGGCAGCGGTTTTTGATTTAGTTTTTAAAAATGTTAAAATTTTAAATTATTTAGTTGACTGCACTCAGGCGAAAAAAGCATGTTGTTAGGAAATCGATTGAACCTGATTGGATTTGCCTAAAAACTATTTTAATGCTCTATAATCATTAATGAAGCTTTCTATTACTTTTCTTTGCCTACTCTTTGCTAACTCTTTTTTTTTCTGTGAAAAATTATGTTGAAAATGTTATAATTGAAAAAATTTCGCTAATTACGAACACTGTTAAAAAAAATGACGACTCTAAAATGGCCGATTTTAAGACCAAAATTGTGCAAAATGAACGAATATTTTATATCAAAGTTTAAATATCATTGCATAGGTTTTTATTAGGCATTTATTATTTTTAATAATTAAAATGATTAAAATACAAAGTTATGGATAAAAATGCCCGATTTCAGACCAAAATCATGTAATGCTCGTAAAATTGTCTGAAACATAAGTAATTGTAAATGTTCAATTAATAAAGTTAAAATATTATAATATGAGGATTTATTAATAAATTTTAAAGTGTATTTTAAATAAAAAACATTCATTATTATAAAATTGCAAGGGTTAAAAACAGAAGCATAAATGAAATTCTGCATTTGTTTTTGTTCAAATAGGTTTCTAATATCATGAAATGTCGAGATTTTAAATTTGAGAAAAAAAATCTGTCTGTCGGTCTACAATTTAATTATTAAAGGGGGCGAGAAAAAAAATTGTGATTTAGTGCCTACAAAAACCAAAGATCTCAAATTACTTTTACCTCATTCACCCACACCACCGTACCATAATTACTGAACATTTTGGTCAAATTATTTTTCTTCCATGTACTTTGTCCGTCGGTTCTTTAAACTAAAGTCACCTTCCTATATTTACTCAAGATATTGCTGGTATAATCAACGGGATGAAAAGCCAAGCGTGTTGCGTAATAGATCAGGTAACTCCCAGAGTAATAAAGCTTACACATAATTATATATCATTTAACTAGAATTATAAATCCCTTATTGTAAAGTGGTGAATTTCCCGAACAAATGAAAATTGCAATGACTTTCCCATTATTGGCATTTAAACGTAGACTTTCAATACATTTTTATCTAAACACGACGATTTTCAAGGGCGTGTACGTTGAAACAGAAAAAAAAATATAAAATTAAAGCTTCAAGTTTTGCAGTAGGTATTTTTTTACATAAAATTTTTTTACTGAACGATCGCGTAAGTTTGGTATTTCTCTGAGTCAAATGAAATAAACCAAACAGTATTTCTGAGATAAATGTTATACCAAACTACTTCCACATCCAGATTTTCTATCCAAATTTCTCACAACGAATAAAATTGGATATTATATTTGAACTTCATTAAGTGAAAATAAATTGTTTATGGATCTTTAATCATATAATATTTGAAATCGTCGATGCAAAAACCCATAAAACGATGTGTCACATCGGTAGTCGAAATGGTGATAGCGGGGTAGATGAAATTTTAAAAAATGCTAAGGTCTTTGGTTTTTTACACACTAAATCGCAATTTTATTTTCTTCACCTCTGTTAATATTGGTGTGAGAGTGGGGGTGGTAATGGGGTGGCTAATGCCAATCAATTTTTTCTTTTACCCCAATTCACCCCCCCCAACCATTCAACGGAATAAGATAAAAAGATAAAAATATAATCAATATCGTAAACGATTCCAGAGTAATTGTGTGCGGAGTAATTGTGTGCACAGAACGATAGTCTAACAGTTTTTTTTAATTTAATGTTTTATTTATATTAATTTATATTTATATTTTATTTTGTTCAAACTTAAAATCTCGACGATTCCTGACATTCAAAGTCTATTTGAACAATACAGATTTTTCAATTTTTTTTTGTGTTGCTAAACTTCCACTGGATGTGGAAATAACTAAGTGTAATATTATTAAATCCTGAATGCAAAAATCACAAACCTAATTTAGGGACATAGAAATATCAATTTATTACAACAAATAAACAAAGCATTTATTTTATATTTTCCTCTTATTCTAAATTCTCTCTCTTACGATATAAATGCTACACTTATATTTTTAAGCCCTCTATTTGAAATTCTGTATAAAAATTCAAACCACATTTTAAGATGTTTAAGATGCTTACAACTATTTTTCTTTCATAGCACTACGCAACTTAAATTATAATTCTTAGTAGGTATAAATTTTTGAATTTAGATAAATTGTTCGAATATGATACAATACCTGTGAGGTTTCGGACTAAAAATTAATTCGAATAAAGAGCTTTCATTCATCGATTGTGACTTCATGAAGAAAGTATTTAAGAGGAAATAAGAATCGAACGTTATCGAGCCATTGCAACGCTGCCAAATATCGGGCTATATAACGAGCGATGAATATCGGCTGTATAAGAGGCTTGGATATACAGAAACAGCGCCGCCTGACTCAGTAGTGCTGAACTAAAAGTGTATCTCGGAACATGAAAATATGACTTTTTGAAGCCCACCCCAAAATTTTGTAGGAAGGAATCTAACATGATTTGTGGCTATTTAGTGATGATATACACGGGGGTACGTTGATGAACCCGACCCCGGGCTTCACAGCGTCAAATCGGGCTGCACTACAACCGCTCAGTGTATGAAACGGGCCTGTATATGACCATGCATATCTCTCTCTATATATATATATATATATATATATATATATATATATATTTTTTTTTTTTTATTTAAGTCAGTGGTTCAAAAGATATAAATTATTTTCGATATTTTTCGTATTTTTGATTATCCTAATTACCCCTAATAGTGCAGTCAAATTAAGCATTAAATAAGTGAATAAGGAATTTTCTTGTTGCAGCAATTTTATTGTTTGAATTTGTTGTAAGTATAATAACAAGTGCTATGAGAAGTTTTGCATTGCTTCTTGTAAAACTTTAACAATTTTCTGCCATTTTCCTTGTTACCTCCGGTCCTGGTAATCATATCGCAATAATAAAAATAGCGAATTGTTCACATTAAAATTTTGAACAAGACTAGGCTTTAAGAAAAGTTTCTGATAATTTGTTAATATGTAAAAAAAAATTCGTTTTTTGGCTATTTAAGAAATATAACGTAATAATGAATCAGTTTTAACGAAAGTTGGTGGAACCATGCCCATTATTGAAGTAACCCTTCGTGCCAAATATTAGCCTAAAATATTTATTCAAACGGTTAAAAACCAATCATTATTTCGAAATTCCCATCGTGCTTATTGTGTAAGTGCATCGACTCCTAGAGGGACAATCTATTTATCAAAATGTATTTTACAATGGTATTAAGAAAAAAAATCTTTATTTAAATTATTTTTTTTTAAATCTGTTTATAATTTTCAAATTCAAATAACTGTGTGGATTTTTTATCAAACCAAAGACGGCAAACAAATTGTGAAAAAACTAATGATTTATATGCATTTGGGGACGAGATACGTCAGTTTTTGCATCTCAGTTGCTTGTATAAACAAATTGATATTTTTTATTAAAATTTGGACCTGTTATTCAATACTCATATTTTTGTCTCAGCCAGTTGAAAACAATCCAGAAGCATAATTTTTAAAAGATAGTGTATACAGGTCTGAAAGCCGGGTCTTTAGCAATTATGTTAGAATCCGAAAATTGCCAATTAGCTCTAAACGTTATATTATGGTTTTACAAATCAGACTTTAGTAGTTTAGACGAGTAACACTTTTTTACCAGAATGTGGGCATCTCGGGTTCAAATCCTGTTCGCAAATATTGTTTTTTTTTTATTGTATCATAAGGATATTTGTTCAGGTTAGATTGGTTTCCCTTTTCACGACAAAAATTAAGAAAGTTATAAAAAAATTGAAAATATGCGTATGTTCTCATAGCTGCTCTATTCAATGTATTTTTAAACATTGTAATTTTGCATTATTTTCAAATATAGGCAAAAATATAAGCTTTGAAAAACAACCAGTCCAAATTTCAAGAAGAAATATTAATTTTGTTTATTTATAAGGGACTTTAACGCAGAAATTGACGTATCTCGACCTCAAATGCAAGTAGATCATTAATTTTGTTAAAGGAATGCTGGATATTTGATCTATCTTCATAATTCGTTTGAAGCTTTTAGTTATCGGTGGTGGGGATGTGGCTGATGCAAAAAAATTAAAGCCTTTGGATTTTGTACACATACTATATCATAATTTTATTTTTTGCCCCCTTTAATAATAGGGTAGGAATGGTAATAGAAGTGATAATGTAAGTGGCTGATGTCAAAAATTTTTTGGCTTCTCGTACCAACACTAAATCCCAATTTTATTAACTATTGCTTGCTTGCTTTACCTATTTATTTAGCTCCATTTACCCCCCCCCCCCCCCCCCCTCAACGGAATAAGATCAAAACAATTTATTTCCAGATCTCATTATAATACACAGGTATACCAAATTATGAGTCAATATCATGAACGGTTCCAGAGTAATCGTGCGCAAAAAAAAATTACAGACAACTTTTTTTGCTCAAACTTAAAATATCGACGTTTCATGATATTCTAAGCCTTTTAAAAAAAAATCCTTTTTTTTACCACACGTCCACTCTACTACGTGGATGTGGAAGAAATGCCAGCTTATAAGTCATCATGGACAATGTCCATCTATTCATATAATACGTAAAACATCATTCTGTATAATTATTGTTTAATGTCCAGATATTTCTCTATGAAAATTTTAGCACCAAAATTAATAAAAATTAACTATATTATTATTGAATTCTTAATGCAAAAAATCACAAACCTAATTTAGGGACGAGGAAACATCAATTTCTTACAACAAATGGACAAAGCCAATGTATTTTATATATTGTTCTTATTCTAAATTCTCCTTTATGATATAAATGTTATCTATATCTTCTATCATTCAATCAATCAATAACGAGTTATTTAAATTATAGGGTACAGGTATGTGCCTCCCCGGAATCTGGCCCGGAACCAGCTAGACAACCACGACACGCAGCGCCGTGATAGGTGTTGGGCTGGGCGGGGCAGCGCCGGTTTGGCTAAAGCTGAACATGAACGATTAAAACAGTTTGAATCAATAATAGTACACAAAATTAATTAAAAAATAACTAAAATTAACACTTTAAAAACTAGCTGTATTTGAAGTTCTTCATTACAATTCAAAACTTAAGATGTTTAGTATGCTAATAACTGTTTTTCTTTCATAGCACTGTACCACATAACTTATAATTCTTAGTAGGTTTATATAAATTTCTGAATTTAGAAAAATTGTTCGAATATGATACAATATTTGTGAGTTTAAAAAATTGATTCGAATAAAGAGCTTTGACTCATCGATTGTGACTTCATAAAGAAAGTATTTATGAAGAAATAAGAAGCGACCTTTTTCGAGCCATTGCAGCGATACCAAATATCGGGCTTTATAACGAGCGATGGATATCAGTTGTATAAGAGTATTGGATATACAGAATCAGCGCCGCCTGACTCAGTAGTGCTGAACTAAAAGTGTATCTCGGAACATGAAAATATAACTTTTTGAAGCCCACCTCAAAATTTTGTAAGAAGAAAGCTAACATGCAACACATGTAACCGTCCAGTGTATAAAACGGGCCTGTATATATTTATATATATATATATATATATATATATATATATATATATATATATATATATATATATATATATATATATATATATATATATATATATATATATATATATATATATATATATATATATATATATATATATATATATAAATATATACAGGCCCGTTTTATACACTGGACGGTTACATGTGTTGCATGTTAGCTTTCTTCTTACAAAATTTTGAGGTGGGCTTCAAAAAGTTATATTTTCATGTTCCGAGATACACTTTTAGTTCAGCACTACTGAGTCAGGCGGCGCTGATTCTGTATATCCAATACTCTTATACAACTGATATCCATCGCTCGTTATAAAGCCCGATATTTGGTATCGCTGCAATGGCTCGAAAAAGGTCGCTTCTTATTTCTTCATAAATACTTTCTTTATGAAGTCACAATCGATGAGTCAAAGCTCTTTATTCGAATCAATTTTTTAAACTCACAAATATTGTATCATATTCGAACAATTTTTCTAAATTCAGAAATTTATATAAACCTACTAAGAATTATAAGTTATGTGGTACAGTGCTATGAAAGAAAAACAGTTATTAGCATACTAAACATCTTAAGTTTTGAATTGTAATGAAGAACTTCAAATACAGCTAGTTTTTAAAGTGTTAATTTTAGTTATTTTTTAATTAATTTTGTGTACTATTATTGATTCAAACTGTTTTAATCGTTCATGTTCAGCTTTAGCCAAACCGGCGCTGCCCCGCCCAGCCCAACACCTATCACGGCGCTGCGTGTCGTGGTTGTCTAGCTGGTTCCGGGCCAGATTCCGGGGAGGCACATACCTGTACCCTATAATTTAAATAACTCGTTATTGATTGATTGAATGATAGAAGATATAGATAACATTTATATCATAAAGGAGAATTTAGAATAAGAACAATATATAAAATACATTGGCTTTGTCCATTTGTTGTAAGAAATTGATGTTTCCTCGTCCCTAAATTAGGTTTGTGATTTTTTGCATTAAGAATTCAATAATAATATAGTTAATTTTTATTAATTTTGGTGCTAAAATTTTCATAGAGAAATATCTGGACATTAAACAATAATTATACAGAATGATGTTTTACGTATTATATGAATAGATGGACATTGTCCATGATGACTTATAAGCTGGCATTTCTTCCACATCCACGTAGTAGAGTGGACGTGTGGTAAAAAAAAGGATTTTTTTTTTAAAAGGCTTAGAATATCATGAAACTTCGATATTTTAAGTTTGAGCAAAAAAAGTTGTCTGTAATTTTTTTTTGCGCACGATTACTCTGGAACCGTTCATGATATTGACTCATAATTTGGTATACCTGTGTATTATAATGAGATCTGGAAATAAATTGTTTTGATCTTATTCCGTTGAGGGGGGGGGGGGGGTAAATGGAGCTAAATAAATAGGTAAAGCAAGCAAGCAATAGTTAATAAAATTGGGATTTAGTGTTGGTACGAGAAGCCAAAAAATTTTTGACATCAGCCACTTACATTATCACTTCTATTACCATTCCTACCCTATTATTAAAGGGGGCAAAAAATAAAATTATGATATAGTATGTGTACAAAATCCAAAGGCTTTAATTTTTTTTGCATCAGCCACATCCCCACCACCGATAACTAAAAGCTTCAAACGAATTATGAAGATAGATCAAATATCCAGCATTCCTTTAACAAAATTAATGATCTACTTGCATTTGAGGTCGAGATAACGTCAATTTCTGCGTTAAAGTCCCTTATAAATAAACAAAATTAATATTTCTTCTTGAAATTTGGACTGGTTGTTTTTCAAAGCTTATATTTTTGCCTATATTTGAAAATAATGCAAAATTACAATGTTTAAAAATACATTGAATAGAGCAGCTATGAGAACATACGCATATTTTCAATTTTTTTATAACTTTCTTAATTTTTGTCGTGAAAAGGGAAACCAATCTAACCTGAACAAATATCCTTATGATACAATAAAAAAAAAACAATATTTGCGAACAGGATTTGAACCCGAGATGCCCACATTCTGGTAAAAAAGTGTTACTCGTCTAAACTACTAAAGTCTGATTTGTAAAACCATAATATAACGTTTAGAGCTAATTGGCAATTTTCGGATTCTAACATAATTGCTAAAGACCCGGCTTTCAGACCTGTATACACTATCTTTTAAAAATTATGCTTCTGGATTGTTTTCAACTGGCTGAGACAAAAATATGAGTATTGAATAACAGGTCCAAATTTTAATAAAAAATATCAATTTGTTTATACAAGCAACTGAGATGCAAAAACTGACGTATCTCGTCCCCAAATGCATATAAATCATTAGTTTTTTCACAATTTGTTTGCCGTCTTTGGTTTGATAAAAAATCCACACAGTTATTTGAATTTGAAAATTATAAACAGATTTAAAAAAAAATAATTTAAATAAAGATTTTTTTTCTTAATACCATTGTAAAATACATTTTGATAAATAGATTGTCCCTCTAGGAGTCGATGCACTTACACAATAAGCACGATGGGAATTTCGAAATAATGATTGGTTTTTAACCGTTTGAATAAATATTTTAGGCTAATATTTGGCACGAAGGGTTACTTCAATAATGGGCATGGTTCCACCAACTTTCGTTAAAACTGATTCATTATTACGTTATATTTCTTAAATAGCCAAAAAACTAATTTTTTTTTACATATTAACAAATTATCAGAAACTTTTCTTAAAGCCTAGTCTTGTTCAAAATTTTAATGTGAACAATTCGCTATTTTTATTATTGCGATATGATTACCAGGACCGGAGGTAACAAGGAAAATGGCAGAAAATTGTTAAAGTTTTACAAGAAGCAATGCAAAACTTCTCATAGCACTTGTTATTATACTTACAACAAATTCAAACAATAAAATTGCTGCAACAAGAAAATTCCTTATTCACTTATTTAATGCTTAATTTGACTGCACTATTAGGGGTAATTAGGATAATCAAAAATACGAAAAATATCGAAAATAATTTATATCTTTTGAACCACTGACTTAAATAAAAAAAAAAAAAAAAATATATATATATATATATATATATATATATATATATATATATATAGAGAGAGAGATATGCATGGTCATATACAGGCCCGTTTCATACACTGAGCGGTTGTAGTGCAGCCCGATTTGACGCTGTGAAGCCCGGGGTCGGGTTCATCAACGTACCCCCGTGTATATCATCACTAAATAGCCACAAATCATGTTAGATTCCTTCCTACAAAATTTTGGGGTGGGCTTCAAAAAGTCATATTTTCATGTTCCGAGATACACTTTTAGTTCAGCACTACTGAGTCAGGCGGCGCTGTTTCTGTATATCCAAGCCTCTTATACAGCCGATATTCATCGCTCGTTATATAGCCCGATATTTGGCAGCGTTGCAATGGCTCGATAACGTTCGATTCTTATTTCCTCTTAAATACTTTCTTCATGAAGTCACAATCGATGAATGAAAGCTCTTTATTCGAATTAATTTTTAGTCCGAAACCTCACAGGTATTGTATCATATTCGAACAATTTATCTAAATTCAAAAATTTATACCTACTAAGAATTATAATTTAAGTTGCGTAGTGCTATGAAAGAAAAATAGTTGTAAGCATCTTAAACATCTTAAAATGTGGTTTGAATTTTTATACAGAATTTCAAATAGAGGGCTTAAAAATATAAGTGTAGCATTTATATCGTAAGAGAGAGAATTTAGAATAAGAGGAAAATATAAAATAAATGCTTTGTTTATTTGTTGTAATAAATTGATATTTCTATGTCCCTAAATTAGGTTTGTATAAATTTCTGAATTTAGAAAAATTGTTCGAATATGATACAATATTTGTGAGTTTAAAAAATTGATTCGAATAAAGAGCTTTGACTCATCGATTGTGACTTCATAAAGAAAGTATTTATGAAGAAATAAGAAGCGACCTTTTTCGAGCCATTGCAGCGATACCAAATATCGGGCTTTATAACGAGCGATGGATATCAGTTGTATAAGAGTATTGGATATACAGAATCAGCGCCGCCTGACTCAGTAGTGCTGAACTAAAAGTGTATCTCGGAACATGAAAATATAACTTTTTGAAGCCCACCTCAAAATTTTGTAAGAAGAAAGCTAACATGCAACACATGTAACCGTCCAGTGTATAAAACGGGCCTGTATATATTTATATATATATATATATATATATATATATATATATATATATATATATATATATATATATATATATATGTTAGATCACGGTTTACATGAGAGTGACTTTTTAAAAAGATTTATTTATTTAATTGGAGCCAACGTTGGCTCTTGGAGAAGGAATATAATAATAAATTAGAAGTGTTGCATTCTAACTGAGTTTAATAACTGATTCAACAAAGCGTGTTTAGTCATATTTATAACATACAGAACCTGAGTAAGCAAAATATAGAACAAAGGAAATGCAGTTCTGCAGTCATCACAAGTTATGAGAAACAAAGGTGAAATATGATATCTTGAAGATAAGCAATTAATAAGAGAAGTCGTTATCATGTAATATGATATACCTGTGAAGGTTTGTTATGGCTAAGTCTTGGTAATAAGCGTATAATTTTATATAACAACTTCCCCCTTAATAAAAAAGTTGATGTTATGCAGCAACTTTTGAAAATTGTTAGAAACGTTAAATGAATATAATGCAAAATAAATTGAAACAATGTTGAATCAATACAAAGCAAAATAATAGAATACATGAAAGTTAAAATTGGTAAATGATAATAATAATAAGCGAGTAGTACATTACATAAATGTGATAAGAATAAAATACAATGGTCTAAATTAATAGACAAGGGTAAAACTCCACATATGAAAGTCTATGTTAACTCGATGTCCTCTTCTTCTTGAGGTTTAATACCAGGTCGTTTTCTTGGAGGGATCAGTCTAGGAAATTTGGTAAAAACTCTGCTTCGCTCTGAAGGAGGTGAAGGAGGGTTGTCCGTTTTGGGTTGGATTCGCAATGCTCCACATTTTCTTCTTCTGCATTTACAAATTATGTAAAGTAGAACTAATAGAATGATGAGAGTGATTATGAAATACGTGAACCAAGATACGTGTTTGGTCACAAAAGGCTCGTTTATGAGGTCATCCAGGTCTTTGGAATATTGGTCCAATTTGGTTTTTGCAATATTTAGATCTTCTACGTCGAGATTGTTTAATTTGAGTGGTTTTAATTTTGGAATTTCGATTTTGTCGGGCATGTGATTACAGCATTCAAAAGGAATTTGGATAGGATGTGAATTGTCCTTAATTTCGGAGAAGTCTTTGGCACTGGCTTGTATTCGAGTAATGCCTGCATAGGCGTAACATCCTGGTTGTAGTTTGATGATGGAATTTTTGTTGATTAACTCTGTTGTGGATTCTCTCTTTGGACAGTTGATGGTAATGTGAAGTGGTTCGGAATTAATTACTAGCCATGTGTTGTCTTCAAGTTCTTGGACGTTGTATCCCTGACTAATAATGAAGGAAGTTTGACAGTTCTCTGGAAGTTTTGGCAATAGTTTTAGTATTCTGGCTTCACATATGGCATTTTGGTCGATAGGATATGCAAACAGGTTAGAACATAGTTTGGTTCCAAAATAAAGTGGTTTGCATTCTTTCAAATTTTGTATAGGTATGTACATCAAAGAATCAACATCTCTCGCGATATATTTTTGTGAAATAGATAAAATGTGATGTAGACCAGTTCTGTTATCAAGTATCGGGATAGGGTATAGGTATAGGTGTTATAATTTTGGGGTTCAACAAGTGGTATTGTTAAAACAAATACTAAGTTAGAATCCATTTGAAACGCTTGCAATTCAATAATGTCCAAATACTTAGCAACTGCCGATAATTTAATGGGGAGAGGCAAATTGTTCCTTCGTAAGCTCTGTGAAACTTCTTGTAGTGCTGTCACTAAGTGATTAGGGGTTATGATTGACGTGTGAATGATTCCTAGTCTGGCAAATGTTATTGAATTTAGAATGTCGTTTAAATTATCTTCGATATACAAATAGCTTGCCATTAATTGTTCGGAAATGTATAAAAATTTTAGTTTTATGTGAGCAGCCTCAATAGCTCGAGTCATTGTTTGAATTGTGTGTTCTATTTCTTCAAGATCTTTGTTAAAGGTTTCCTCGTCAATTTGTAATTTTTGTATAGTCGAGTTGAAGTTTTTAATAACAGAAGTTGTAACTGAAATTTGATTTTTGATTAAGTTTTCCAATTGATGTTCGTCGTTATTTAGTTTATTTATACAATTAGTATAGTACTGGCCATCTTCAGCATCTAAGTTTCCAGTTATGGATTTGAATATTGTACCGATACCGTTAAGTATTCCTCGTTTATATCTTTTTGTATCTGAAAAGATTTCGTCAAATTTCATTTTTATAGAGTTGAATATTTGTGTTAAAAGGTTAAAGTCTGTTTTAATTTCACTCGTAAAAATAATTGACTTATGATCACCATTAAGGAGAGTGTACAAGATTCTGTCTAAGATATTTTGATTTTTGTCAAAAGCTAGTTTGAGGGATGAAATGTTTTTATGCACTAGTAGAGTCCATTTGTCATTTGTCACCACGATGTCCGTGTCTTGGTGGTAGTATACACCAACAGTGTTATTGATCGGGGTAATTTTATATTGACAGAGTGCTGATCCGAACAGCAGGAGAAACCTGAAAATAAATTTAATTTTCAGTATATGGTTTCATTCTATCAAAATTTACTTTAGTTTCTTGTTTTGTTTCGAGATTTAGTAAGGTAGCAGAATTTGAGAAATTTCTTTTATTTTAAAGGGACCGTTAAATTTGTTTTGTAGTTTGTTCTTAATTTGTGATTCTTTTACATAAACTAAGTCACCTATTTTGTATTCAGGTCGTTTTTGGGGAACATTTCTGTCGAAGCGAACTTTTGCTTTCTCTTTTTGAGATTGTGTTCGACTACGGGCTATTTTATAATAGTGGGATATTCTGTTGTTTAAATCTCTAACGTATTTGGTTATTAACTCTTTTTGGTTATATAAAGTTTCAGGTGGTCTGTTAGACGTATGACCAAAGATAAGTTCATATGGGGTGAAACCGTGTGTTTTATTTACCGAATTGTTATAGCATATTACTGCATATGGTAAAATCGTGAAAGGATGTTCGTTTGGGTTTTCAGTTTTGTGGATTCTTATCATTTCGGCTAAAGTAGCATGAAATCTTTCTATTGATCCGTTCGATTGGGGATGTCCTACGCTTGAATAAGTTAATTTTATGTCGTAGAGGGTGCAGAGATTTTTGAGCAAACGGTTGTCAAATTCGCCACCGTAATCGCAATGGATTCTTAATGGGGTACCATAATGTTGAAAATATAACAACAAAGTGTTTACGACAGATTTTGCGGATTTATCCGGGACTGCATATGCTTGCGTGAATTTAGTTAATTCGTCGCGAATGGTTAAGGCGTAATTTCGAGTGGGGAATTCAAATAGATCGATATTGATTCGTTCGAATGGTGTTCTTGGGGTTTCTGTGACTACTAGAGGGTTATTAAGGTTTTTCCGGCATACTTTAGTCTTTTGGCAAGTTTCGCAATTTTTTATAAAATTTTCAACGTCTTTAGTTAGACCTTGCCAAGTGTATTTTTCTCTAATTCTTCGAATCGTTTCATTTATTCCGCGGTGTAGATTATTTTTACCAAAATGATTTTGCTCCAATATAATTGGGATTTCATCTTCGTCGGCAGTTCTGACGACATCTTGACAAATTACTACTTTTAAATCTTTTTCCGCAAAAATGAATGATAGAATTTCGAGTATGGGGAGGTCTAAATTATTTTCGACAAAGTATGTCTTAGAAAGATCTAGGACATTTTGATTTTTAAATAATACCAAAAATAGATGTTCAATTACGTATTCGATATCAAAAGGAAGAGGGATGATAAAATATCTCCTATGTCTGACTGTTTTGCTCGATACAATATTGATTTTATCGTTATGAAATTCGGGGTTTTCTTCGAATATGTCCTCGATAACTTTGTGATGTAGGTCTTGTAAGTTATTTTGTTGGAAGAAGGTTATAATATCTTTATGTTCTCGGTATAAGAGTTGTTTGTTTGAGGCTTTGATTTTTGAGTAGTCTATTAAAGATGTTGTTTTATATAAGTTGGCGAAAGTTTCGAATTCTTGAGAAATTTGTTCGTTAGAGATTTCATTATTATTATCTGGGTTTTCATCGTCGTCTGACTCTTCGTCATTCGCGGCTAGAACCTTTGAATAGAATTTGGAACATTCGGAAAAATGATTAATTTTGATTCTGGAAAGTGCGTCCGCGTTCTTATTGATTTTGCCGGGTTTATAAATTATTTCGTAATCGTACTCTTCTAATTTGAGTCGTCAACGGGCAAGTCTACTTCCTGGGTCTTTTATAGAGAATAGCCAGGTGAGTGGTCTGTGGTCGGTCACAAGCTTAAACTTTCTACCGTACAGATAGGGTCTAAAGTGCTTTACACTCCATACTATCGATAAAAGCTCGTGTTCAATCGTTGAATACTTAGTTTCTGCACTGCACAAGGTTCTAGAAGCATAGGCAATGGGTAAATCTTTGCCAATAGGCCCCTGGCTCAGCACCGAGCCGATGGCAAATGCGATCGCATCAGTGGTTAGAACGAAAGGTTCGTCAAAATTAGGGTAGATTAATATCGGAGTTGTCAATGTTTGTTTCAAATTTTGAAAAGAATTTAAACAATCATTGTCGAAGAGAAATGGTATGTCTTTTTGTAGTAGTTTTGTTAGGGGCTTGGTTATCTTGGAGAAATTAGGGATAAAGCGCCTGTAATATCCGGCTAAGCCTAGAAATGATTTAATTTCTTTTGGATTTTTCGGTTGAGGAAAATTTAAAATAGCGTCAACTTTCGAAGGGTTCGGTTTTACGCCGTCTTTTGTAATGAGATGTCCTAAATAAGCGACTTCCTTGCGGAGAAACTCGCATTTGTCTGGTTGAATTTTGAGGCTGGCTTTTTGAAGGCGTTTAAAGACTTCAGTTAGACGAGAAATGTGTTCGTGAATTGTAGGAGAGTAAATAATGATATCGTCCATGTAGACGAGACATCGTTCATTTTGAATACCTAACAGGATGTTATCCATAACTCTTTCAAAAGTTGATGGAGCGTTTTTGAGTGCAAATGGCATTCGCACGAATTCATAATGACCGTTCTCAACTGTGAAAGCAGTTTTTTGAATATCTGCGGGATTAATTTCAATTTGGTGGAAACCAGAAGCCAAGTCTAAGGTTGTGAAATATTGGCATTTGCCAAGTTGGTCTAAAAGATCGGAAATGTTGGGCAGAGGATATTTGTCCCCAATTGTAACCTCGTTGAGTTTGCGGTAGTCGACTACGACGCGCCATTTCTGTTTACCAGAAGCGTCCAGTTTTTTGGGAACTACCCAGACAGGAGAGGACCAAGGTGAGATTGAGGGTTGAATAATACCTTGACTTAACATTTTCGATACTTGGGACTTAACTTCTTCTTTATGGACCTGAGGATATCGATACGATTTAGTGAATATCGGTCGGGAATTTTCGGTGTCAATAGGGTGTTTGATTTCATTAGTAAAGGTCAAATTGTCTCCTTCTAAATAGAATATATCTTGAAAGTCTAAACAAAGCTGCGTTACTATTTCGGCCTCTTCTTCGTTTAGATGATCCAAGCGCAATTCGTTCCTTATTTCGAAGGATCTGTCCGTCGTTAGTTGTTGGTCAGAGTTTTGCGCGTTTAAGTTAAAAATTGACTTGAATTTTTGTACTGGTTCCAGGTTAAGGTTTGAAAAGTTTATGGTTTTTGAAATAGCGTTTGCGTTTATTATTGAAGTTAAAAATTCTCCATTGTGATCGATTTTGACAATTGCATTTGGTAAGCGTACTTTCTCATTTTCCTGGGCTAACAGTATAGCCTCGGTATTTCGCAGGTTACATTTTAGTTTACAAATTTTTTCCATACGAGGTTCAATAGAAATTAAATTTTTGATGTTGCTTAAATTTGAATTTTTTATATCAGAATTAATAGTTGGTTGTAAAGGTAAATTTACTGTAGTTTCTTCCGTAACTTTAAATAGTGGTACGGTTTTGAAATTTGTGACTAGTTGTTTATTTTTAAAGTCTACTTTGCATTCGTAATGTTCTAGGAAGTCTGCGCCTAATAATCCATCAAAATCTATATCTAGGTTATAGATATAAACTTTGTGTGACTCATCTGAAAAGGGGATGAGAACAGATTCGTTGATATAAATTTTTTGATCAGTGATACCCTGTATGATTACATTTTCAGGAGATCTACGCCTGTAATTTTCAGCTGTTTTAGGTTTAAAAATTGATATACCTGCGCTTGTGTCAATTAGAATTTTAAATTTACCAGTTGCATCCTTCATATAGTAGAGGTTCTTTGAATTTATAGTTAATAAGGTATGGGAAAGCGTATTTACATGAACGTCTGTTCTGGGAAATTCAGCATTGGGTCGAAACTGTCGTTGAGGTTCATAGTTTGTACTTGAGTTCCTAGTTCCGTAATTGATTCGAATTGGTCTGTTTGTTGTGTCGGAGTATCCGTGGGGTACTCCGGATCTAAGCGAAAATCCTGAGGATTAGCAGTATAATCCTCGTATTGCTCGTTCTGAGAATTAGCGGTATAATTCTCCTGGATATTTTGATTGGTTTCAAAATTATAATTTTCATACGATTCATTTTGACTTAGGCAATTTTGATAATTGTCGAAAGAGTAGTCGTCGTATTGGTTATAATCACACAAGGTTCATAATTTAGGTGTTGAGCCTTTTGTTGATTGAAACGGTTGAAATTCGGGTTAGGCTGAATAGCGGATGGTCGTTGTTGTGTGAAGTTAGGGTTCGGCCTTATGGCTGAGGGCCTGTTTTGCTGTGGTTGATTTGGTTGGCCATTTTGAGGAAATGTCCTCTGGCTAAATTGATTGTTTTGTGAAAAGTTTTGGAAACTTGAATTTCCTGGGTAATTTGGTCGTTGGAAATTTTGTGAAGTTGACGGCATTGTTTGTGTTTGTTGCCTTGTACGGCATTCATTTATGACATGTCCATTGCGTTTGCAAAATGAACAGAATTTTTGTTGGAAATTTGAAATTGGTTGTTTTTGTTGTAAAGTGGGATTTTTGACCGGACTATTTTTCGGAAATTTCTGTTGTTCGAAATAAGAGTTGTAGCTCTCTACGAATTCTGCTTAAGGCGTTCAGTATGCTAGGAGGATTGCTAGCACGTATGATGCGGCCTAAATTCGGTTTTACGCCTGTTAATAAATTGTTTAAGGTCATCGTTTCGATGAGATCTGATTGTGCAGCTCTTTGCGTTGTGGTTAAATTTTGCTTTTGCACTGCGGCGTGCATTTTAGCATTGTGCGTTTGTAAACGCGAAATAAATGTTAGAGCGGATTCACCTGGCAATTGGTGAATGCGCTGCAGGTCCTGAATCAGGGCCGTTAGATCTCTGGAATCCCCAAAGTGGGTTTCCAATAGTGCTTTGATTTCTGGCCAGGTGCCAGGGTTACGAGAATTTATTAATTCGGCAGCTTTGCCTTTTAACTTATTTTTTATGTGGACGGTCAAAAGAATTTTTTGATCTCCAATTGCCATGCTTTGGGCGCAATGACAGGAGTTTAAGAATGTTTGTAAATTTATGGCATTGCCATCAAATTCAGGTATTAGAGAAAATATTTCAGAGAGCTTGTAGGGCTCAATTTGCTCTGGTTGTTGTTGTAGTTGTAGTTGTTGTTGTTGTTGTTGTTGTTGTTGTTGTTGTTGTTGTTGTTGTTGTTCGGCTGATGCCGGTACTATTGGTTGGGGTGCTACTGGTTGAGCTGTATCTCTATCTGGCATTGTTGCTGTTGTATTTAGAGATTATTTGAATCAAAGATTGGTTGCGTATCAGCAGTATGATACGAACTTAAATTAAATTAGCTTGTTACGTTGCGTGCGTAAATGGATTGTATATTAGCTGTATAATACACAATGTTTTTCGTATTAGCAGTATAATACGAAAGTAAATAACTTAAGATTAATAAAAAATTGTTGCGTTGTAGCTTGTACAGGATTTGTTTGATAATAGAACTGGCTTGTTTGCCGAGTGTATTAGCGGTATAATACACGTAAATAATTGTGATAAATAATAATTGTAAAAAAAAATGAAATAAAATAACGAGATGATTCTTAAAATGACTTACGTTAGTTTCGTTTCCATGGGTAGGTTCTTTGTCCGTCAAGGGATTGGGATCCGCCACCACCAGTGAGGAAGGTCTCCTTGTTCTCGTAGATGTACACGCACTAGTTAGGCACCTTCTGCAGATGTTCTCCTTGTTCTCTTACGCTTCACTACCAGTTAGGCTTCTTGTTCTGATGATGTTTACGGATCCTACCGACTGCGCCAATGTTAGATCACGGTTTACATGAGTGACTTTTTAAAAAGATTTATTTAATTAAATGGAGCCAACGTTGGCTCTTGGAGAAGGAATATTACAATAATTAGAAGTGTTTCATTCTAAGTGAGTTTAATAACTGTTTCAACAAAGCGTGTTTAGTCATATTTATAACATACAGAACCTGAGTAAGCAAAATATAGAACAAAGGAAATGCAGTTCTGCAGTCATCACAAGTTATGAGAAACAAAGGTGAAATATGATATCTTGAAGATAAGCAATTAATAAGAGAAGTCGTTATCATGTAATATGATATACCTGTGAAGGTTTGTTATGGCTAAGTCTTGGTAATAAGCGTATAATTTTATATAACATATATATATATATATATATATATATATATATATATATATATATATATATATATATATATATATATATTATATATAACAATCTAAATTTAGTAGGGCTTCGGACAAAAGCCCTACTAAATTTAGATTGTTTTTTAACTAGTCGGACGTGACTATCCTTCATTATCATTATATATATATATATATATATATATCCTACTAGCTTCCGAGCGTCTGAACATTAACCATTTGCTATCTTCCAAGCGTCCAGCTTCAACAAAGCGTCCGTATACGGACGCTCTGTTGTTTTGTCACAGAAACTTTGCCCACGTGATTAAAGTATTCCACAGATTCGAAATCTAAAATTTTGTTTTGGACGCCAGGAAAATAGTAAACCCTCCTTTTTTGTATATTACTGGTATATTATTAGTATAACGGATCGACCGATAGTGGCGCTAGGCGCAACTTCTGTATATTCTATAAGGATATATTCTACTTTCAGCCTGAAGATTAGCAAGCGTCCTTTGCCGCATCTCCATGTGGCAACGTGTATGTTTATTGGAATATAAATTAACTTCAAAACTTTGCAATTTATACTATAGGTAGCAACAGGAAAAGATGCGTTTAGAGCCGTGCCCAACAGATGATACAGGTCGCTTAAGAAACCAGGCCGGACACTCAAGAGGCGCAATTGCGATTGCAATAAATTTTAAATTGCATTAAAAAGGTATTTAAAATAAAAGCCTAGGTACTTGATGTAGGCTAACTCCCTGTCGGAAAACCAAAAAGCGGCATTCAGAAGTCATAACTGCCAACAAAAAGCAAAGAAAGTTTGCTGTCGCAAAAAAATGCCAGTATCTGTATTTTTGTTTTGACTTGCCGACTGCCGTATTAGATTTCAGAGGCGTCGATATTAGTGATAACTTTAATTTTAAAACAACAGTAGATATGCAATGGGGCTACGGGGCCAAAACCCCATGCTTTTTCTTATGGAGGTTCATCGTGGTCTTTTTTGATACATCAATAACCTTCAGATGACCTTCACTCACACCATTTTTCCCATACACATGATAATATTTATTTTTTATTTGAATTAAATTCCTAAAACTTTGAATAATTAATGAATAATTTGCATAGTCACGTGATAATATTTATATTTATTTTAATTACTATTGAAAAGCTGTTCTCACCTCTAGAGTTAACACTGTAACAGTAAACATGAATCAGTAAGGTTTATCATGGTCTTTTTAATACATCAATAACCTTCAGATGACCTTCACTCACCTCACCTCATACTTCTAATTTCCTATAGAGGGAAGTCACAATATGATAATATTTGATTTAAATTCTTAAAACTCTGAATACTTATAATTTCCTATAGTCACGTGATAATAATTATATGTATTTTAATAATTATTGAAAAGCCCCAACCATACGCCTCTGGAGTTAACATTATAACAACAGTATAGATGAATCAGCAATTATATTTTTAGATATATTAAATTCTTATAGCATGTACAGTATTACCGACACTTACTACAACTAATATATATTCAGGTGATAAGTCTATATTTTTATCATAATTATTTTTAATGAAAAAAATCCAGCCACCGCCCAGGATTCGAACCACCGATCTCCGGTTTGAAAGCACAATGCTCAACACACTGGGCTATCGAGGTACCTGACTTCAAGTCGATTAATACTGGTATACATGAATCAATGCATGACGTCACACACAAAGAAAAGCATGCGCATTGAAGGTCTACTGTATTAGCGAAATCTATTTCAATTTCCTGAAATGTAATATTCATATTTATTTATTATTAATATTAATTTTTATTTTAAACTCCTTAAAAACTTTTGAAAACTCATAATTTCCTATATAGGAGTCACGTTATAATAGTTATTTACCATTAATTATTTTTATTTAAAAAAAAAAAAAATTCAGCAGTGACCGTGGATCGATCCTGCAAACTCTTGACTGAGAGTCCGAAGCGCTCTCCACTAATCCACTGTCCTACATACTAAATAAATGCTTAATTGTTGGTATCTTCCAGCTGTTATAGTTAGATACATTTACAATCTTCTTATCAATTCTTCGAAATTACCTATTTAACATAAAGATAACGAACCATATCTATCGACAGAGAATATGTATTAATTATTATTAACCATTTCTTTAACAACTTTATTATTTTTATGAGAATTGTTTTTTCAATTATTTTATAGAAAAGTTTTTCGTCGCCTAATAATTTTTAGCTTCAAATAATATTGACTAACAGACTAGAAAAAAATTAAAAGTCTTTAATATTATACAACATTGTTTGTTATTCTAGATTTCGACAACGATCACCTCATCACCAGGGGAATTACTTAAATGACTTATATTAAAAACGTTTGCATGTGACGTCATACCTCATTATATTTTTTTCTGAAAAAAATAGAGACTAAAAATAATGTAGATAAAAGTTATATTTATATTTAACCACTTAATGATGTCCAAATATCAATGGAAACCATAAAATGTTATAAATATTTTCATGTTCAAGTGTTAAAGCAGATGTCGAACTTTAATAAAAATTGAAATAGCCACCCAACGATGTCTACTATATTAGTGAAATCAATTAAATCATACATAGCTTTAATCTTTCAGCTTATCAGCTTCATGATGTCTGGTCAATCTAAATTTTACATGTATATATACCAGGCACTAAATGAATGAAATCGTTTACCATAATATGCCAAAGGACCTTACTTTAAACTTTATCCGATTTTAGTGAAAAAAAAACTAAGATTCATTAAAAAATTTACCATACAATTCAACTAGAGGTAAATGTATACGTCTATACACAAAAAGTTATTAAAAACCCCAGGATTGCAAATATTCATATTTAAGTGCTGGTGATATCAAACTTTAACAAAATTAAAATAGACACCTAACGATATCTACTATATTAGGAAAATCTTTAACTTCAATATTTCAATTTCATGAAATGTAATAATACATACCTTTAGATCGGTGACTGAACAATGAAACCAAACGTAGAATTTTATTTCTTTCCATCAAGCCATAGAGGTTATCTTTAAAACGCATCTAACGAGTTCAACGATTATACATAAAATTATATATTATTTATAAGATGGAAAATAAACTAATGATATAACAATGTTAAGATTTTAGAGACAAACAAAAATTCATATTCACAGTGGACATTGACGAGCATTAGTCATGGGCGAAGTAAAACATAGTAATTTATATAATATAACCTATCAAATACTATTCAAATGTTCTAAGACAAAAGTTACATTTAATGATTGATAGGTACCTGCTTATACTCATAACTCAAAATGATCTCTAAATGAATTAGCAAATGTTTTCTCATTTTTAACACCAATATTTGAATTTAAAATCATTCTTTCTTTTGACTGTGAATCAGCAGCATATATTATAAAAAATCCTTCTAGTTTCAAAAGAACTTATTAGCAATTAAAAGATTTTTCCAAAATATGAAAAATATGAATTCCATCAGTTACACCCTGTATGAACTACTGATTATACAAGATACCAACAGAAAATTACCTAGTTTATTTAATTAGTATTCACTTTCAAATACAATCATTACATAAAACTTTTCAGACAACACACAGTAAATATTAATTTAATTTTTCAGGAAAATAATATTACATAAAAACTTAGACGTGGGTTAATTCTGTAGAGCTCTAGTGATAACAAAATTTCAATAGGACCTTCATAAAATATTATGACAATGAAAAGTTTTTAGATTATAATATTCTATAATTGAATCAAAGGCATATGCTAATCACAGTTTTAAAACACCAACAACACCTTTCTTTTATTGTATTATGAATGAATCCATTGTTTCAATTATCATTTCAACCTTTAATGAATCGATCCAACTTCCACTTTGAAAAAGTATATTATACAAAATAGTAAAACATGTTTTATATACCAAATAAAATATTTAGTAAGCTAATCATTCCTGGAACAATGTTTTAATCATCTTCAATTAGAGAGAGCTGCAAGCAGGCTTCCTTATCACAATTTACGGTTGATATAAAGCAGGAAGTCGCTGAGCACTTGTTGTTAGTTTATTAATAACCGACTATCTTAACTTTTATTCTTTAGTGTTGTTATCTACACAGTTTGTCAATTATCCGCTTTTATTGTTCTCTTCTATCTGTTTTATTGAAAGGTAAGTTTAATACAAATATGACATGTTACATATCAAATTAAACCTCATAACTAAACCCATAGATTTGGACTATTTTCATTAATTGTTTTAACATCTAGAATTATATTTTGATGGTGCTATATAAAAGTTTATTCTTATTAGTCATTTATGTTCAGTGGCGTCCAGGCAAATTTTAGTTGGGTCCGCGATTTGGGCTTAGGGGGTCCCAATTTTTTTCTTTACAGTGAGAAGAATTTTAAAATTGTAACACAATATCACCGTTATAGCACAGACAGCGCGCGACAGCGTTGTTGCCTAGCAAAGACGCAAAAGTAAGTTTCTTATTCTGTAGAAGGTAGCGACAAATTATAGACGATGTTGGAGAAATAAATAAGAGACAAATTACAAATTTTCCGATTGTTCATTACCATGTTTTATTGATCGGATAGGAGGCTAAAAGATCTAGGGGCCAGTCCGCGTTTGCGAAACCGCGGACCTAACCAGAACGCCACTGTTTATGTTATATCAAATTAAAGCTCTTAACATATAGATTTTGAACATGATAGAATCTCTGAAACTAATAATTGTTTCAGATTACATCTCACCGACACAGATCGTTCCTGAAGTAATATCCTTCGGTATAACACACTCACACACGCAGTTCTCAGTTAACTTTCAGACAAGAAACATGTCTTTCACCAACAATATTGTGAAGAAAATTCAATCAATCCTAAACAACCCCCGCCTTAAGGAAGAAAATGGTATTCCTCAAGGGATTAAAGAATGTTACAAGGCGGTACGAGCCATCAATAACGCTTTAACCAAGGCTGATTCGTTGGGTGAGAAACAACACCTGACTGCTGCTCTGAGCCAGGTAAAGAGCTTTAGGAAAATGTTTAAGGAATTGCAAGTTGTTGGATCGGGATATAAAACGAGACGTGAAACTGCAAAACACCGAGTTCATTGGGAAGACTCAACCACCGCATTCAAGAGCCGTATTAGAACAGGTGTGATTACCAACTTACGCCATTCAGATCCTAAGTTATTCCTTGAGGACTGTGAGGCGCTCTTCCACCGACGTATCCATAACATCTTAAAGAAAGAGGAGGCTTTAAAAGTTAATGCAGTTTTTTGCGGTCAATTTGTAATTGATAAAGCTGATGAGGTAATTGAGGAACTTAAATTTCTCAACACCAAAAACAGACCCATCTATCGAGATACAGACCTTAAGCAGTGGTTCAAGGAACATATTCTATCCCCCATTCTTACTGATCTGGAAGAGTTTCAGGAAAGAAATAGCGGCTGGGCGCTTGAAGCCATACTAAACTTGCAAGTGAACATTAACAAATATACCGCCCAACTTGGATCATCATACATAAAGTTACCCAAACCAATAGCTAACAAACAGGCGTGTATAAACATAAAAAATAGTGATAACGCATGCTTCGCTTGGAGCATCGTTTCTGCCATATATCCAGTGGGTTGGGGAAATCATCCTGACAGACCCTCTTCATACCCTCATTATTCCAAGCTACTAAATCTAACAGGTATTCAGTTCCCAATGACATTAAAACAAATACCGAGATTTGAGAAGCAAAACAGTATATCAATCAACGTTTATACCCTTAAGGTAGTGAAGAAAGGGTATATAACAGTTCCAAGCTACTTAACAAAAAATAAAATGGATAAACACGTAAATCTGTTGCTCGTTCAAGATCAATATTATACTGATGATGATGATGAAGAAGATAATGATGTTCCTTTCACACCCATACGATATCATTATGTATGGATAAAAGATTTATCCCGTCTTGTATCCACTCAACTAAGTCAACACAAAACAAAGAAATATTTCTGCGACCGATGTCTCCACTATTTTTATACCCAAGCTGGATTAGATAAGCACACTGAAGATTGCAAAAATTTAAACGAGTGTAAAATTAGGCTACCCACTCAAGATCAGAAGATGCTTTCATTTAAAAACTTTAAAAATAAAGAAAAGGTCCCATTCATCATATATTCCGATCTAGAGTGTATTTTAAAACCGGTGGAGGAGACCAACAAATATCAGGAGCACATACCTTGTAGTATAGGATACTATGTAAAGTGTTCATATGATGATAGCCTATCATTTTATAAATCATATAGGGGAGAAGATTCTATAGAATGGTTTTCAAATGAACTCAAACAATTTGCTGAGGATTTGGAAACGGTATTTCTTTGCCCTCTACCCATGGATCAATTATCTCCACAACAACAATCTGAATTTGATAGTGCTACCCACTGCCACATTTGCGAGAAACAGTTTAATATAAATAGTATAAAAGTCCGGGACCACTCCCATTATACAGGTCACTATAGAGGCCCGTCACATCAAGACTGTAATTTAAATTATCAGGATAGTCACGTGGTACCAATAGTTTTTCACAACTTAAGTGGATACGATGCACACTTTATAATAAAAGATATTGCTACAAATATTGATGGTCGCATTGATATACTACCCATCAATAAAGAAAAATATATTTCATTTACCAAAAATATTAGTGAAAATGTGATTAAATTTAGGTTCATCGATTCTTTTAGGTTTATGGCAGGTAGTTTGGATACATTAGCCTCATATCTAGAGGAGCATCATATATTAAAATCAGAATTTTCACAATTAAATGATGAACAATTTAATCTATTGAAAAAGAAAGGGGTCTTTCCATATGACTTTATAGATTCCTTTGATAAGTTACATTATTCTGAACTACCAACAAAATCTGAATTTTATAATAAATTGGATGAGAAACATATATCACAGGAACAATATGCACATGCTCAGAATGTTTGGTCGAAATTCGGGTGTCAAAATTTAGGTGACTATTCCGATTTATACTTAAAAACTGATGTTATGCTTTTAGCTGAAATTTTTGAGCAATTTAGGGAAACCTGTCATAAAACATACCATCTTGATCCAGCACATTACTATACTCTACCTGGGTACACCTGGGACTGTATGATGAAACACACCAAAGTAAATCTTGAACTTCTCGATGATATTGATATGATAATGTTTATAGAACGCGGCATTCGAGGTGGACTAAGTCAATGTTCGAAACGTCGATCCAGAGCCAACAATAAATATATGTCTGACTATAATCCATCAAAACCTAGCACATATTTAATGTACTTCGACATAAACAACCAATATGGTTGGGCCATGGAACAAGATTTACCATATGGACAATTTAGTTTTATCGAGAATTTCGAAAATTTTGATGTTTCCACAATATCTGATACATCACCCGTTGGCTATATTCTCGAAGTAGATCTAGAGTACCCAGAACACTTACACGATAAACACAAAGACCTACCCTTTTGCCCAGAACATATAGTGCCCCCAGAGTCAAAATTACCAAAATTAATGGGTACGCTGTATAACAAAACCCGGTATATCATCCATTATAGAAATTTAAAGCAAGCTCTGGTAAATGGATTAAGATTAATAAAAATTCACCGCGTACTACAATTTAACCAGTCACCGTGGCTAAAAGCCTATATCGACCTCAACACAAAATTACGTGCCAATTCCAAAAACGATTTTGAAAAAAACCTGTTTAAATTAATGAACAACGCTGTGTTTGGGAAAACAATGGAAAATATACGCAAACACTCCAACATTAAATTAGTATCTAAATGGGAAGGGCGATACGGAGCTGAAGCACTAATTTCCAAACCAGAATTTAAGTCAGCGACTATTTTTAATGAAAATCTGGTTGCTATTGAACTCAATAAATATGAAATTTATTTCAATAAACCAATTTATGTAGGTATGTGCATATTAGACCTGGCAAAAACAACGATCTATGATTTCCAATATAATTTTATGATGAAAAAATATTCTAATAATGAATGTGTAATAGTTTATACAGACACAGACAGTCTTATTTATGAAATACAATGTGATGATGTATACGAGGAACTTATAAAAAAAAACATATCAAAATTCGATACCAGCGATTATCCAGAAAATAATATATATCATATACCACGTGTTAATAAAAAGGTTATTGGTTTGATGAAAGATGAATCCTCCGGTCATATAATGACAGACTTTGTGGGATTAAGATCAAAAATGTATGCACTTAAATTACTAAAGACGTTGGAAGATGAAGAAAAGGAGCGAAAAGTGTTAATAGAAAAAGGAGCAGATGGTGATGATATTGATATAGCTCTCTCAAATATTGGATTAACTAAAAAGGCGAAGGGGGTTAAGAAATCTGTTGTAAAAACCCGTATAACATTTAATGATTATATTGAATGTCTAGACAATTTTCATGAAAAAAATGTTAATCAAAATTTAATCCAATCCTCTAAACACATTGTGAATTCAATAACCCAAACCAAAACTGCTCTCAGTCCCCATGATGATAAGCGACATTTAGTTAAGGACTCATATAACACTTTACCTTGGGGCCACTATACTATCATGGAAACCTAATTGTAATTATATACAGCTATACCTTCCCAAGGTGCAGAAAAATTGTTAGTGTTTATTACATACCAGAGATAAATAAGTATTGAATTTAATGAAAATATTATAAAAGTGGTATGATTACATTTTTTAGTAACTTTTATTTCACTTTATAATATTTTCTATACAACCCTACATATTGTAATAAATTGCTATTATATTTATATATAAACTTACACATTATTTGTTGTAGTACCTTACTATTATATTTTCTATATCACCATGTATATTATTTTTGTAATATATACTATTTGTTTTAATAAAGAATTGTATCTATTTTTGAGTATTTCTTACCTTAAAACACTTCCTGGAGGTAAAACTCTCATTCATCGACGGAGTGCTTGAGATGAGAGTATTTCCAAGCGTAGTGCCACAAATATTTCATTTTTAAACCTTGGCAAGTATGTATGATGTTATAATAAAGATGTGGAGTGTTAAATATAATAATATTGATCAGATGATAAGAGAAGCAAAACAACAAAATTTAAGTCACAAATCTGCTCTCGTCCTGATCAATCCAACCAAATCCAACTTTGAATATCCATCCCCTCCCGCTTCTCTTCCTTTGGCTTCTGAAATAGTAATACATTTTCAGTACAGCTTTTTTAAAAGATATATAAGAATAACTATTGATCTGATTTTATTGTACAAGTACAATTTTTTTTCCAAACACTCCAACTTTTACATCCAGCTTTACATTGGAGGTACATAAAATACCCACGAACAGTTCATGAACTGTCCATGAAATACCTATGAACTGTCCATAAAATACCATGAGTCAGTCATCAAGTACTCATAAACTAGGTACCAAGTGCCCATCAAATATATAAAGAGCAATACATGCAAAGGTTATTTTGCTTCTTTTTATCTATATAACAAGTATCTTATAAATATTCTTGTATTTAACACCTCACAACCTAATTATAACATAATATATACTTGACTAGGTTTTAATCTGAATAATTGTGTCACTGCTCTTAAAAGTAATCTCATTTCTATATAATTTATACCCAAATTCATATACGTTTTCTATGAAAACACCCTCTCGTAGAGAACTAACATACATAGAGCTGTAATATTTTGGGAAGTGAAACATATAAGCTCCAACATTTTTACCCTTATATACCCTCATTTACCCTTCTTTTACCCTTATTTATCATTATTTACCCTTAATTATACTTATTTTATTCTTATTTACCCTTGTTTTATCTTTATTTTACCTTGTTTTATTCTTATTTACCCTCGTTTTATCTCCCTGATAAAACTAGTTTTATCAGGGAGATAAGGGTAAATAATGATAAATAAGGGTAAAAGAAGGGTAAATGAGGGTATATAAGGGTAAAAATGTTGGAGCTTATATGTTTCACTTCCCAAAATATTACAGCTCTATGTATGTTAGTTCTCTACGAGAGGGTGTTTTCATAGAAAACGTATATGAATTTGGGTATAAATTATATAGAAATGAGATTACTTTTAAGAGCAGTGACACAATTATTCAGATTAAAACCTAGTCAAGTATATATTATGTTATAATTAGGTTGTGAGGTGTTAAATACAAGAATATTTATAAGATACTTGTTATATAGATAAAAAGAAGCAAAATAACCTTTGCATGTATTGCTCTTTATATATTTGATGGGCACTTGGTACCTAGTTTATGAGTACTTGATGACTGACTCATGGTATTTTATGGACAGTTCATAGGTATTTCATGGACAGTTCATGAACTGTTCGTGGGTATTTTATGTACCTCCAATGTAAAGCTGGATGTAAAAGTTGGAGTGTTTGGAAAAAAAATTGTACTTGTACAATAAAATCAGATCAATAGTTATTCTTATATATCTTTTAAAAAAGCTGTACTGAAAATGTATTACTATTTCAGAAGCCAAAGGAAGAGAAGCGGGAGGGGATGGATATTCAAAGTTGGATTTGGTTGGATTGATCAGGACGAGAGCAGATTTGTGACTTAAATTTTGTTGTTTTGCTTCTCTTATCATCTGATCAATATTATTATATTTAACACTCCACATCTTTATTATAACATCATACATACTTGCCAAGGTTTAAAAATGAAATATTTGTGGCACTACGCTTGGAAATACTCTCATCTCAAGCACTCCGTCGATGAATGAGAGTTTTACCTCCAGGAAGTGTTTTAAGGTAAGAAATACTCAAAAATAGATACAATTCTTTATTAAAACAAATAGTATATATTACAAAAATAATATACATGGTGATATAGAAAATATAATAGTAAGGTACTACAACAAATAATGTGTAAGTTTATATATAAATATAATAGCAATTTATTACAATATGTAGGGTTGTATAGAAAATATTATAAAGTGAAATAAAAGTTACTAAAAAATGTAATCATACCACTTTTATAATATTTTCATTAAATTCAATACTTATTTATCTCTGGTATGTAATAAACACTAACAATTTTTCTGCACCTTGGGAAGGTATAGCTGTATATAATTACAATTAGGTTTCCATGATAGTATAGTGGCCCCAAGGTAAAGTGTTATATGAGTCCTTAACTAAATGTCGCTTATCATCATGGGGACTGAGAGCAGTTTTGGTTTGGGTTATTGAATTCACAATGTGTTTAGAGGATTGGATTAAATTTTGATTAACATTTTTTTCATGAAAATTGTCTAGACATTCAATATAATCATTAAATGTTATACGGGTTTTTACAACAGATTTCTTAACCCCCTTCGCCTTTTTAGTTAATCCAATATTTGAGAGAGCTATATCAATATCATCACCATCTGCTCCTTTTTCTATTAACACTTTTCGCTCCTTTTCTTCATCTTCCAACGTCTTTAGTAATTTAAGTGCATACATTTTTGATCTTAATCCCACAAAGTCTGTCATTATATGACCGGAGGATTCATCTTTCATCAAACCAATAACCTTTTTATTAACACGTGGTATATGATATATATTATTTTCTGGATAATCGCTGGTATCGAATTTTGATATGTTTTTTTTTATAAGTTCCTCGTATACATCATCACATTGTATTTCATAAATAAGACTGTCTGTGTCTGTATAAACTATTACACATTCATTATTAGAATATTTTTTCATCATAAAATTATATTGGAAATCATAGATCGTTGTTTTTGCCAGGTCTAATATGCACATACCTACATAAATTGGTTTATTGAAATAAATTTCATATTTATTGAGTTCAATAGCAACCAGATTTTCATTAAAAATAGTCGCTGACTTAAATTCTGGTTTGGAAATTAGTGCTTCAGCTCCGTATCGCCCTTCCCATTTAGATACTAATTTAATGTTGGAGTGTTTGCGTATATTTTCCATTGTTTTCCCAAACACAGCGTTGTTCATTAATTTAAACAGGTTTTTTTCAAAATCGTTTTTGGAATTGGCACGTAATTTTGTGTTGAGGTCGATATAGGCTTTTAGCCACGGTGACTGGTTAAATTGTAGTACGCGGTGAATTTTTATTAATCTTAATCCATTTACCAGAGCTTGCTTTAAATTTCTATAATGGATGATATACCGGGTTTTGTTATACAGCGTACCCATTAATTTTGGTAATTTTGACTCTGGGGGCACTATATGTTCTGGGCAAAAGGGTAGGTCTTTGTGTTTATCGTGTAAGTGTTCTGGGTACTCTAGATCTACTTCGAGAATATAGCCAACGGGTGATGTATCAGATATTGTGGAAACATCAAAATTTTCGAAATTCTCGATAAAACTAAATTGTCCATATGGTAAATCTTGTTCCATGGCCCAACCATATTGGTTGTTTATGTCGAAGTACATTAAATATGTGCTAGGTTTTGATGGATTATAGTCAGACATATATTTATTGTTGGCTCTGGATCGACGTTTCGAACATTGACTTAGTCCACCTCGAATGCCGCGTTCTATAAACATTATCATATCAATATCATCGAGAAGTTCAAGATTTACTTTGGTGTGTTTCATCATACAGTCCCAGGTGTACCCAGGTAGAGTATAGTAATGTGCTGGATCAAGATGGTATGTTTTATGACAGGTTT